>CM069905.1:102504601-102723819 GCA_036172215.1 Camellia granthamiana
GAAGGAGTTAAATAAGTTCCTCGAGAAGGTGTCTTATATTCAGAGGTTTATTCCGGCACTTGAGAAACTCTCTGCCCCTTTAGCTCTTTGTCAAAAGGAGATGCCAAGTTCGAGTGGAACCAAAAGCACTAAAAGGCCTTTGAGAGAATCAAGGCGACCTTGACCTCGTCTCAGACCATGATAGCCCTGCAGCCTGGGGTGCCTTTAATGTTGTACCTAACTTCAACCCCCAAGTCCATAGGGGCATTACTGGTCCAAGATGTATATGGAGTAGAACGCTCGATGTATTACATCAGCCGAAAGATTCCGGGAGCAAAAGTCTGATATACTCCGGTAGAGAGACATTGTTTAGCTTTGGTATTCACCGCCCAAAAGCTCAGACATTACTTTTTAGCACATTAGATTCAGGTTGTTACCAGAATTAATCCAATTCGATACCTCCTCAGCAAGCCTACTCTAAATGGGAAGGTGGCAAGATAGTTGCTAGCACTAAGTAAATTCGAAATCATATATGTAGCTCCCAAGGCAATCAAAAGCCAAGCCTTAGCCGATCTCCTTGCCCAATTTCCAAATGGCGACTATGAACCAGTGAATGAAGAATTAAGAGGATAAATGCATGCAGCTATGGTTTCTGAGAAAAGCTTTTGGACATTAAGCTTTGTCGGAGCAGTAGACAGAGGGAAAAGGAGAACCAGAATAGTCATTACAAGCGAAAATGAAGAAAAGTTATACTTATCTTATAAACTGGACTTCCATTGTTCGAACAATGAAGTCGAGTATAAGACTCTTATTTTAGGCTTGATAGCAGCTGAAAAGCATAGTATCAAGAAGATTTGGATTCAGGGGGACTCAAAACTGATAGCGAAGCAAGTTTCAAGGCAATTTGTCTTAAAAGAGTCTGCCTTGGCCACATATCGAACGACAGTCCAAAGACTTCTAGACAAATTTCATATAGCGATCCCGGTTTTCCCTCTATTGATTATAGTATTCCGGACTTGGATTCCATGGTGTTGGTTGTTATTATGTCTTGTTTCCATCCTTCAATTCTTTGTATATGAGTTTTAGGATGTGTTGGGCAGGTTTGTTACAGGTTGGTTGTGTTTGGGAACAAATGGTTGTTGCCCAGATTTTAGTGTCTTCACTCGAGCGAGACTTTTGTCGCTCGAGCGAGCTCTTTGTTTTAGTTCCTTCGCTCAAGCCAGGGTTCCTTCGCTCGAGCGAGAGTTGGGTGTTGTGTCTGGTGGCTCGAGCGAAAAGTCTTGCGCTCGAGCTTACGTCTGCGTCTCTTTTTGACCTGAAGGTTGTGATTCTTGGATCGAGCTAGCGAGCTATATGTTTTGGGTTTCTTCGCTCGAGCGAGCTTTTCTTCGCTCGAGCGTGCTTCTGGGTTGCAGACCTGAAGCTTCGAATTGTTGGCTCGAGCGAGGCTTTCTACGCTCGAGCGAGTATCCTTTGTGTCTAGTCGCTCGAGCGACCACTCTTTCACTAGAGCGAGCCTGGTGTATTTCAGTTGACAGCAACGGGATTACACTTCACTTTTTCATCTCCTTTTTCTCTCAAACCCTAGATCCGTCCTCTCTCTCTCTCTCTATATACACCTTCTCTCTAAGGTTTCATCTATTTTTAGTGATCTTCTACCCTAATCTCTTTGTAAGAAAGATAGAGGGTCATGAGGGCTTCACTTTAATCTGAAAAGTTGTTGATTTGGAGCACTTTGGGTTTTCACCATCTTCTCCTTTGGGCTTCTAATTTCGAGGTAGGGATAACCTACTCTAACCTATGAGTTTTAACATAAGTTTTAGTCATTTTGATTATATGGTGTTGTTGGGTAATTTTGGAAAAAGTTAGGGTTTGATTCGTAATTATATAAAGAGGGGTTTTGTGTTTTAAAGGCTCCATATGTATATAAGGCTTGGGAATATGAGTTGCGAGTTAAATTGGTGAAATTTGGCCTTAGGGACAATAGTTGAGGAAAAGGGAAAATGCCCTAATTGTTGTAATAAATTAATTTGTATAATTAATTTGGGGAAAATGTGGAAGTATGAAATTGAGTTGAAATTCATGAAATTGGGGAATTATAAGATTGAATGGTGTAGTTGGATTAATTAATCACTCACCTATGAAAAAGTTGATATGATATCTGTTTGATGCATTTATTATCTGTTTAGAAATAACTGCTTTGGGCTATCGGTGGAGGATAGTCTTGATTGTTGTAGACACTGTATGTTGACTAGGGAAAACTAAAACTAATCACGTTGAATATGTCATTGAATATGACGGTTGGAATAATACATCGAATATGTGTATTGATTGATCATTGTATATGATAAGTGTTTATATACATTGTATTGTGTGGAAGGAGATAGGGGATGTACTCCACGGTTTGGGAGAAGATAGGGGATGGACTCCTAAACCGGATATTTGGGAGGAGATAGGGAATGGACTCCATTGATACAGCAAATATGTGTATCTATTATGAAGTACGGAAGTGTTTTAATATGAGTTGTTATCTCATTTAAAAAGGAAGTGCTTTAATATGAGTCGTAGTCTCATTAAATTGTTGGCCAAGTTCTGAGCCATGTTATAACTTGAAAACTTAATAAGTAAAGGAAAGTGAAACGAAACATGGACTTTTGTCATGGAACTGAGTTGCGTTACAAGTTGTTTTACAAAGTGTTAGCCATTTATCAAATGCTGATGTTTTAGTTATTTCTCATACTTGGTTTAGTATATCTCTACTAGGCATTGGCTCACCCTATATGGGACACCATTTTCAGGTTCAGGTGACATGCTACCTCCAAGGACATAGCTTGGAAGGTTTTGGGAGTTGAAGACTCTTTTGGTTGTTTTGTTATTTTGGTATTACATGTAAATTCAAGCCGAGGGCTTAATGTGTATGAGTTAGTGCTCTCTTTTTGTAACCAAGTGTTGGCTTGGAAAGTTGTAAGCCCATAGGGCATTTACTTTTGTTGTTAACATGTAATACTTTTGTAATAAATACTCTGATAAATAGAAATATGTTTTATTCTCTTATGTCTATGCATGTCAAGAATGTGAGTTTATATGTATTATTTTGAGGGCGTTACATTTCAGAAGGTCAAAATAGAGCATGTGCCTCACTCCGACAACAAGTTTTTAGATGCCCTCTAGGGGTCAAGAGTTGACATTCCAAAGGAGGAGGCGACAATTGTTATAAGGAAGAGAATGGAGCCTTCAATAATACCCGAGAACAAAAACATTCTGAAGGACTGGAGAGGAGAAGTCCTCGAACAACTCCAAAGAAAAGTTGGAAAATTGACTATGGCCAAGTTTACTCAATTCATAATTATTCGAGGTGAACTTTACTTCTGAGGAAATACCGAATTCCTAGCCTAGTGCGTTGGCCAACAAGAAGCAAGCTTCCGACTACCTCAGATTCATGAAAAGTCCTGTGGGGATAGGGATATTAGTCTGTACTGAAGGATCCAAAGACAAGGCTACTATTGGCCCAAGATAGAGAACTTCTCGAACCAAGTACAGAAAGAATGCCCCAAATGCCAGTCATTCATTTGGGAAGATAGGAGTTGCTTTGAAATTGATACCCCCGACTGGAGACAAGTCTACATTGACTATCTCAAGGAAGGGACATTACTTAAGAACCCGAGGGATATTGTCCACCTCAAGAGAAGAACGAGGTGGTACTTTTTTGATCAAAACAAGCTTTATAGAAGAAGCATTGAAAGCACTCCCTTGAGGTTTCTTTCCAATGAGGAGTCAGGTCTAATCCTCGGAAGAGCCCATGAAATTGAACATCAAGGAAGGGATCGGTTGTTCGAGCAATCGATATACCTTGGGTATTATTGGCCGACCATGGAGCCAAATGCCTCCCATTACGTGAAAAGGTGCTAGACTTGCCAGAAACCCGAAAACTTTATCCACGCACTGGCCGTAGATCTGCACAGCATCCGAACATCGTGGCCATTTCATACCTGGGCTTTTGACCTTATAGGGCCTATCTTTTGAGTAAGACCTTGATAAGGATTTTGAGTAAGATAATGGATGAATTCAATGGGACTTGGTCTGAGCAGTTGATCGTAGCCTTATGCGCATATTGCACCTCAAAGAGAAAGTCAACTCAAGCAACTCCTTACTCCCTTGTGTATGGGTCCAAGGTAATGTTACCTATAGAGTTAGAGATGCCATCTTCTTGGATGGCTCTCACCTCAGGAATGGTACTTAAGCCTCGAACCACTAGACGTAAGGCATTCGAGGAAAGCAAGACAAGGCCGCAAAAGTCATGGAAAGATATCATTAGTCCATCGCCCGAGCCTATAATCAGACCGTGGTGCCAAGAAATTTCAAAGAGGGTGATCTAGTATGGAAGATTGTAGACCCAATCATGCGAAGACAACCCCTGCCCAAGTTTTCTCCGAAATGGAAAGGGCCCTACAGGGTGATCCAAGCAAGCTCAAACGAGTACTATAGGTTCGTGAGAGTTAAGATGGCTTCCGAGTAAGCCCGCTCAATGAAAAGTTCATCAAGCGTTACTACCCATAAATAGACTCATCTATGTTAAATCTCGTTTTCATTTTCTTGCTTTATCTAAAAGTTTTATTTCCCTTATGTTATGAAAAAGTTGATTTCCTTTATGATGTATATGTCTGTTCTATCACTTGAGATGAAAATTTTATATTATTGTCAAGAAAGTTGAAGATGTAATGAGAATATTTCAGCTTTATGAAAATGTGCATGTGATTGTTCTTTCCATTGCATCATTCAAGATAAATGTTTTATCAAATAGAATGAGAAAATCTTAACAAAAAAAAAGATTTTGTCATTTCATTGCGTTGTCCTAGACAAAACATTTTTATTGAAAGGGGCGAAAAAAAAAAAAAAAAAAAAAAAAAAAACCTCAATCTCTTCTAAAAACACCCTCGAAAAAGCTGTCCGCCACATCTAGATCCTGAGGACAAGCAGCAGAGTGTGCTTCTAAAACCTCCAAGTCCCGAGCATAACCCAACTTAAGTTCACGAAGAGTTGTCTTTGTCTCATCTATAGAGATCCGATAGAAGGCAAGCACAGACAAAACCTCTACCCGGCGACTGGCATTCGAGGCTATACCCAGGCACCATGATAGATCCACCTAGTGATGCCCCATATTTGAGACCCCCTGATATGCTGTCTCGATTACTTTCCCGTTAAGGTCACACAATCATTGCCTATCCAAGCTATATAGGATAGTAGCAAAATACTCGAGAATAGCAGTTTGAATGAGCAGACATGGCAAGCAAATGAAGCAAAAGTCTAGGGGTAATTCAAACGCACAAGCTATAGAACCGACGCAAACTCAGGAGCTACCCAATAGTGGAGAAATGGTACTTCACCAAAAGCTGGAGAGGGAGCTGGGGCCGGGAAGGTATTAGTTTCAGGAACCTCTCCAATTTCTACTGGGTTAAATGAACCACTCGAAAGGGTAAGTTCGGAAGAAGTCTCGAGCCTGAGAATACGGTCCGATGTGGAGAAAGACCAAAAAAATCACTATCAAAATAAAATTCACTGAGATTTAGATCCAAAACATTCAAAGGCACTTGCGATGAAGAGCCCCTAGCATTCGTCTCAAAGGCAGATGTGTCCCCTCAAGAAGGAAAGCCATATGGAGTCACAAAGAGAGTCGGAGCAGAGTCTAAAGCATGTGAAGGCAAGACCCCCGTAGCGGCTAACACTGAAGATAAGAGACGGAATTTCTATTAGGGGCAGGCAGCAGTAAAGACATTCGAGCAAGAAGCTTTCACAGATAGAGGTACATAACAAACTTCAGAGAACAAGATTACTTGAAGAAGAATCATTACGCGAAGCCAGAGCAATCAGAGGGCTCCTAGCATCAACAAAGTCACTTGGCTGTACAGAGGGCACCTAATCGATCTCAACATCTAATAAAGCCAGAATAGCAGCATTTATCCTCGTGGGAGGAAGGAAAGCCGGAGGATGAGAATCACCATAAGTGTCAGAGCAAGTCTCAGAGACTTCTAGCACATCCACCTCCACACTACTCCCAGAGATGTCACAACCCAAACCCGCCCCTATAGGTTTAGCATCATAACTGGCCAATAATCTAAGATTACCAAAGGCCTACATAATAATAATACAGTAATAAGGGCTGGCGGAAGCCAATAATTAATAAAATATAATGTCCAATGAGCTATGTAGACTTAAATGAACAAAACAACCTTTATATATATGCATATATGTACATAAGTCCATGTCAAGTTTGCATACTAAAAAAAATAACAAAACTCAGGGAGTTGAATCCCAACGACCAAACATCAATCGTAGACCAAAACATTTTTACATTTGAACACAATCAAAAGGGGTGTACACAAAACCACCCGTGAGCCTAAGAGCTTGACCACTTGGAACCTTGTGGTGAGGCACGAAAGTTGGCTTGACAAAACAGAGGCTAGGTCAATGCCACTAAGTCTCATCTTGCACTTGATCACCTACATACATAGATAAAGAAATGAGCTAGAGCCCAGTGAATAACAACAGTGTAAAGGGTTATGAATGATGTCCTTACGGTGAGTAAAATCAATCCATTTCAACAATAATTCAGTTCTCAAATCAGAATCATATACTTATCAAATTCATATTGAAAGTATAGCAGTCCTACATGGTACATCCAATAGCAAAATAGTAAACAAAATTGATGACCATACCATCAATACAGTAAACAGAAGTTCCAAGAATTTGGAACTGACAGAGATCTCTGTAACAATAGCAGTAGCAGTAGTAGTGACAGATGCTAAGGATGCCACAAATACAGTTAATAAAATAGGACAATCATTCATTCAGAAAGCAATGCCAATTCAGAAACAGAGTTTATTGTTATTCAAAATAAATATAATTTGAACATAGCTTTACAACGTTGTTACTCACAATTGGCTCCTCGAAACACGTGGTTAGAACATAGCGTTTGACCTACACAGACATATGCAAGCACAATAGTTCACAATATATTCCATCAATTCAATCGGTTCATAACCTATCTGTTACTTATTCCCTAACCATTCTTATTCGTTATTTCATTTCCTTTGTGTTCATGAAATGCATATGCATATGAAAACATTCGAAAACCACGCAAACAGAGGCCTGGAAATCAGCAAAATGGAAAGAAAAACAAAACTGAGCTTGCCCTGCTGACCGCACGTGCAGTGGCCTTGGCTGCTCGTGCGAGCAGAATGCAAGTTGGGTTAGAGCTGCTTGTGCTGTCGCCTAGGCCACTCGAGCGATCTAGGTTGAAATGTACTCTGAAATACGCTAAAAAATGGAGTTTTTTCCCTTTACAAAACCAACTGCAATTTCATGAAAATCAAGGCCCAAAACCCTCAAAAACACATTCACTTTCATAACTCCAACTTCAAAACAAAATCATAACTTTAAAACAAAACTCATTTTACCATCCACAAAATCAAAAGCTTGAATTTGAGTAGAAAATCAAGAATCATACAAATGTTAAGTTCCAAACTCAAAATCCATGGAGTTTCTTCCTCCACCTTCAAGAATCATGCAAGAAACAAGTGATTAAACATGAAAAATGCCATGTATGACAAAATCTTAAGCTATTTCTTACAATTCTTCTCTTTAGGGTTCTTAACATTAACTTACACCACCAAATTCCTAAATTCCACTTAGATTCCATGATTTCATGGATCTCGACCGTCGTGATCAGAATCTCCAAAACCAGATCATAGCTCTTATAAAAGTTTTGTGGAGAAATCATCGAGTCGAAGAAGCAACATGGGAAACGAAAAATCAAATGTTGGCCAAATACCCACACCTTTTCGAAAACCAAGGTACGTCAAGTTTGGGAACAAACTTCTATTTAGGAGGGGAGAAATGTGATCGCCCAAATGTTGAATATCACCACACACAAAAAAAGTGTAATTATTTTGGATATTTGGGCCAAGGTGTAAATAGGCATAAAATCTAAGCTAATTTCCTTGCTTGCTTGGAGATAAGCCTGCTTAGGGATAAGCTTTAGCTCCTAGAACAATAGGCATAGGAAAGGTGGCAAAGGTTTATAGTAGTAACGTGTATCTTGGATCCATGCATCTTTAGTAGAAATAGGAGCATAGTGTAACCATTTGAAGATAAGAAAAAAGTGTAAGGAATGGAAAAGGGAAAACAATAGTAGGAATCAATATTAAGGTGAGTTATATTATACCTTGGGTTACCATAAAATGTTTTGTGTAGTATGTTCTTCTGAGTTAACTGGGTCAAGGGTGATGCTATCTTCAAGAAATCTTGAACGAAACGTCAGTAATAGTCGGCTAGACCTAAGAAGCTTCAAATTTCAAGGTCATGGCCAACCTACTATTGCGGCCACTTTTTACGAGTCAACGAGATGCCATCCTTGTTAATGACGTGACTGAGGAAGTGTACACTAGTGATCCAGGATTCGCATTTCTTTAACATGGCTTAAAGTTTGTGATCACGTAGTGTTTACAGAACCGTTCGCAAGTGTTGCTCATGGTTCTCCGGTGACTTGGAGTATATGAGAATGTCGTCAATAAAAATGATGATGAATTCATCAAAATATGGTTTCAACACTTGGTTCATGAGGTCCATGAAGGCTGTTAGGGCATTTGTGACGCCAAATGACATGACGAGAAACTCTTAGTGCCCGTAACGTGTTTTGAATGCAGTCTTTTTGATACTTTCCGTTTTGACTTTTAGTTGATAATAGCTTAAAAGCAAGTCAATTTTCAAGAATACTTGGGCTCCTTAAAGTTGATCAAACAAGTCATCGATTCATGGTAGGAGGTACTGATTCTTGATGGTGACCTTGTTCAATTCTCAATAATCGATACACAATCTCATGGTACCATCCTTCTTCTTTGCAAACAGTATTGGAGCTCCCCAAGGTGAGGTACTTGGTCAAATGAAGCCTTGTCCAGTAGTTCCTGGAATTGGGTCTTCAGTTCCTTCAATTCCATCATTGACATGCGGTAAAGGACTTTTGATATTGGTTGTGTACCAGATTGAGTTTCAATGGTGAATTCGATGTCTCGATCAACTGGGGTACCAGGTAGGTCTTCAAGAAAGACATCGGGGAATTCTCAAACCACAGGGATTACATCAAGTGTGGGGGCTTCTTGCTAAGTATTGATCACATAGCAGATATAACTACAACAACCCTTTCTTAGAAGTCGTTAGGCTGTCATGGAGGAGTGGAAACTCCAGTTCCATCAACGACAAGCTCGAGTTGGTTTAGTAACCGGAGGGAGACCTTTTTGGCTTTGCAATCAATAAAGGCGTGATTGGCAGCCAACCAATCCATTCCTAAGATCATATCAGAGTTATCAATGCGGAGGGAAACCAAGTCTATGTATAAGGTTTCGCCCTTTAAGAATATAGCACAAGATTTGTACACATCAGTACCAAGGATAGAATTACCAGAAGGAAATAACACAGACAATATATATCCTAAGGGTTTGGGTGTTGATGCTAACTTGGAAGCAAAGTGTGGTGCAACAAAAGAATGAGTTGAACTAGAGTCAATGAGAACATGAGCTAAATGGCCACAGACAGAAAGTGTTCCTAACACAGCGTTCTCGGTAACTTTCAGGTTCCTAGGCACCAAGGCAAAAGCTCTTCCTTGGTGTTTTTGGTCCTTCCTCACTGCTCTAGGTACTGCAGGTTTTGGGGCTAGTTCAGAGGGGCCTGCTACAGGATTAGTAAACTTTGGACAATCTCTTACCAAGTGACCAATTTGTCGTATTTCAAGCATGCTCCCGTGTCTCAATGGCATCGTCTCCAATGAGCCTTCCTACAAGTTGGCCAATTTATAATGGTGCCACTTCTGGGGTTAGTAGGACCTTGATTGCCTGGACTAGTTGAGCCCCGTATTTACCTTCTTTAGGGGTGCAACACTAGATCTTCTGTTGTCTTTCTCCCAAAATCGCTTCTTTTGGCTCATTTCCCCGGAATGCGAGACTTTAAACCCTTTTTCAGTGATGTATGCTCGATCCACCACTTCTACATATGTTGGAAACTTCAAAACTTCAATCTTGTTTCTAATGTCATTATCTAAGCCGCTTCAAACTTCCTAGCTTTCCGGGCGTCGGTGGGAAATGACATACATCGCAAATCAAGCTAGTTACATGAAACCACATTCATAAAGCATCGTATATATATATCACCAGCTTTATTATTGATACAAATATGGTATTAGTACTACATCCTTATCCAAAATTTAAAAGTTATGTTAGTGTCTAATCATTTGAGTACAAAAATGGGGATTATGATTAGCTCACAAAAAGGATTCTCCTCTCCAACGTTTAGATTGGCGAGTCAAACAACCATGGAAAGTACTACTGCATGAGAAGCTCAAATTCTCATCCCAGCTGCACTATCCCAATACAAACCCATGCTGTCTGAACTGTATAAATGGGGACGGACTGTAGGTATCCCCAAAACGCTGGATCGACGATCCACCCAGGTGTCTTGACATATGTTAAGTCATTACTAAAATCAACATTCTGGACATTAATAATGTCCAGGGGGTTGAGGACGTCGGTGAGTATGTAGTTTCCTGGGAAAACATTTCCCCTCATTTGAACATAATTTAGGGGCAAAGGGCCAACTATGTAGTGAGGGCAGTCAGTCCTAGGGCAAAGCCGACCACGTGGGTAGGCCCGAGATACCATCCTCGAGTATAGGCACGGCTCTGTCTCCATGATAGATATGCCAAATTATCAGGATCAGCTTGTAGATATATCGGTCGACCCATCAGCTGGTCAAGGCCCGGGTGTAGCTGTCTGACTATGTCCTCGGAATCTCCCCATCTTCCTAGCGGGGCGGGGACGTGATGTTCTCCAAAGATTCCTTCCAGACTCTTGGTCTCAAGCTCATTTCAAAATGCCTCATTAAGAATTTGCTCGGACATCCCTACATCACATAACAATTAACTATGGTGTAAAGAAAAAGATCTCTAATGTCGACATATTCTAGAAATATTAATTTCTAGATATATATGTACAGATTTGTTTTAACTTTATTCTGATACCACCTTTGTCACGACCCAACCCTAGTTGCTTAGGACTGGAATCGCAACTTGCTAATTAATTCTAATGTTAATAAATTAAGTGGAGCAGGAAGAGGCAAAATGAAAGTAAGAAAATTAACTTCATTACTTATCTTACTACTTTAATAAAAGGAAATACATCCATCGACTTTTCTTATTTTATTTTTTGGTGATAGACACTTATTACAAAAAACAAAACAAAACAAAATGACCACATTAGGTCTTGTGCTAGTCCCATTATACGAGGTTACCACTTTTCCTTACACATCATCACTTGAAATGGAATAACAGTTATAAGCATATAACAGAGTGAGAAATATTATATCAAGAGTATAGGGCACAAAATCACCATGGATAATTATTTAGGCTAAAACATTATGCATTATTTAATTGAGTTGAACAAATAATTTAAAATAGCGGAAATGATTTTCACAATATAAATGAAGTGATTATAACCACAGTACAGAACATAATAAAATACAGGTCACAAAAGTGACAATCAAACAGAGGTCAATGGATCCATGACAAACAGAGGGCCACAAAGTGACTAATCAGAGGCCAATGATTATTTAAGTCCTCTAAGGCATGAGATCCCATGGTAGTAATCACAAAATAAATATTGAAATAATCATTGGCAAATCATATCCATGAGTTTTAATCTAAGCAAATAGGGTTCATAAAATAATTAACGTAATCGAAACATTAGCATAATTTATAAATAAGAGCTGCATAAAATAAACTATGGTAACTCAAGATATACATAAAACATTTTATGGTAACCCACAGTATAATATAACTTACCTTAATATTGATTCCTAATATTGTTTTCCCTTTTCCGTTCCTTACTCTTTCTTCTTATCCTCAAATGGTTACACTATGCTCCTATTTATAATGAAGATGCATGGGTCTGAGATACACGTTGCTACTGTAAACCTCTACCACCTTTCCTATGCCTATTGTCCTAGGAGCTAAAGCTTATCCCCAAGTAAGCTTATCTCCAAGCAAGCAAGGAGATTAGCTTAGATTTCATGCCTATTTACACCTTAGCCCAAATATCCAAAATAATTACATTTTATTTATTTATTTATTTATTTATTTTTGGGTGATATTAAACATTTGGGGTGTCACAGATTAAATTCCCTATCCATTCCTATGAAAAAAGTGATATCTGCAACATGTGTTGTATGTAAGGGTTTAAGGATAAGTTTTGCTTTTAATGATTACTTATATCTTGATTTAGGCATAAAATCAAGATGAGTATAAAGGATACTCACAATAAGAATCACCTATATGAGTGTCGAACTGAGACCGCTTCTATGAGAATAAAGAGGCTAAACTCTTTTGAGCACTCATGAATAACCACGAACATTCAAGGCCAAAATGAACACAACCGTGAAAACCACGATGTGTTAAAAGATATTTTGTGTGAAATCTATTGTCTTGGCTTACACAAATGGCTGAATAATTCAAGGCATCGCGTCCATTGGTTAGTTAGTAAGTTCGATAGGTTATCACTAGGGAAAGTTCAAGGCCGAAAGCTACCCGTCTTGATGTAAGATATTTTTGATTTATACTTTCTCGACAAATTATGCATATTGTTGTATTTTCGTTGTCATCAAATTCCATTCATGTAGGGGATTGTTAGAAATGGTTTGGGAAAAACAGACTTTTCCTAAACTTTGGTATATTTTTAAAGTGGGACCCATACGCCAAAGTTGGCAAGTCTATGTGGTAACGCGTTCTTTGTTGTGTGATGATTCACATCGTATATTTATTACTCAAAACCATTATCGGGTAAATGAAAATTGATGCCAAAGTCATCTCTACGGAAATGGTGTTTTGGTGAGTTTTCCATAAGGGATGAAGAAAGGCTTGTTCCACATTACTTGGGTGGGCAAACATGGTACGGGTTTACAAGCCTTGAGCTTGCATCTTGGAGAGGGCCCCAAAAGGCACCCAAGTTTTGTGGAAGGGGAAGTTATGGGTAAAGACGACCTTGATCCATTGGACCAAAACACCACCACACACACACCTGGGCCTAGGCCTGGGCTTGGGCGCAAGTGCAAGGTGTGAGATTGGGTTGGGCTTGTGTGGTCCAACCCAATGCTTATCTTTTTGGGCAAAAAATATTTGAATTTTATTTTTTCTAAATTAAATTATTATCGTTTGGAATTTAAATTTCTATTTAAAATTCAAAATAAATTCTGAAATGACCCTAACGTTTCTGAGCGTTGGCAGTTTGGTCCAACACACCTTTCCAGTTTTTCCCTCCAACTCAAACAGGTTCCATGCGTATTCAATTCTGTCCCGAACAGCCACTAGTGCTTCTATAAATAGGTAGTCCTCCATTTGTTCATTCCATTCAATTTTCGGCCTTCTTTTTGTCTGCATTTTTTCTACATTTCCTGTGTAAGAGAGAGTATATGCACTGAATGTGTTCGTTAAACAATTAGTGTATAGTGCTACTACTGATTGTTGTCGATCATTTTATCCTGGGAGATAGACGTTTGTATTCTAAAAGCACCGTGGAGAGAATGAATCTATCTTAAGGAAACGGTGTCAAACGCTGGACTTGATCAATTTTTTAGAGAAAATAAATACTGTAAGTATTTTAATTTATTTCTGATTTTTCCTTTTTTTTTCCCTAGATTCTGTTTGGTTTCTGTAATTAAAACATGATCTGTTTTTCCAAAAAAAAATTTGTTATTTATACATTATGTTTCGGTTTAGTACTCGAATAGAATTTCTTCTATCTTAAACTATTCTTTGAATATAGTGAAAATTGTCTAACAGAAATAAACCGATTAATTTTGCATAGAGCTATCAAATGGGTAGGTTTGGAAGAATCAAAATAAATTATGTTTTAAAATAACTCATTTAATAAATTGAATTAAGCGGACTGAGTTAAATTGGATATGGTGGTGGAGGAGAAGGAGGAGATGCAAGGGCGACGCGACGTTACTGTGAGGGGTGTCACTGAACCCTCTGGCTGAATTTTTAAAAAAATATTTTATTAGATAGTTATTATATTTTTGGGAAAGAAAACAACAAATTGAACCCACTGAAATATAATTTTGTACCCTTAATTTTCAAAACCATTACTTTGAACCCACTAGCTAGTAATAAATCTTATTAATATTAATATACGATAAGTAATATTCATGTGTACTAGTTTGTTTGTATTAGTTGATTATAATTAAATCTATAAATTTATTTCAATATATATTAAAAAAATTTGTTATTTTTATAAGTGGGTGTAAATTGATGTTTTTATCTCTTATATCATGGGATTAGATTATGAATCCCAACCGTCAAGAGAACTGGTAGTTCCATAGCATTTTTGCAAAATGAAAATGAATTAAGTGACATTTACTAAATTGTTAATCCAATAGCACCATGTATGGAGTAAAACGAACATGCCTATAATCTTGATGTATGATTATTTAGTTACATATATTGAAAAAGATGTATTTCGTAGGGTTGATAATGAAATTATTATGTAACGATTTTAAAATATCAAATATTATCAAAATGAGTTGTAAAAGCTCATATTGACTTGTGTTTTTTTATTTAGAAAATAGTATTAATTTATTGAAATTTTCTTTTATTTATAATTTGAGACTTTAAATTAATTTGTTGATTTTTTGGAAATAGGTGATAGATATGATTGATGCAAAATTTATAAAATATGTTGACACCATTGATAAAAATTTCTAAAATCGCCACTGAAGAGATGGGAGATAAGAATAACTCACATTAGATGCTTATGTTGGCTATCTTATTGTTATATTTTAACAATGAATATTATATTTTATAATGTTGTTTCAATAGTGATTTTGTTGTTTTTTTGTGCACAACAGACTCTCCATTAATTATTCCATTTTTACTACCATTTTAAAATAAAATAGTATATACAACATATTTAGAATTTACTAAATTTTAAAATTGTATGTTGCAAAACAAGACAATCATGGAGGAGGGAGAAGGAACATAATTATTGAATGTGTTCTTTTGGTTTTGTAAATATCAATTTTAAATTTTTGATAGAAGTATTATGTGATTTTTTGGAAGTTCATTGCGGAACTTGTTGATTTGTGTTCTTTTTTTCTTAATTTTTAGAGTTAGTTCAGTTATTTGTTGATATCTAAAATTGTTTTGGAATTTTCTTGTTAATTTTTGAAATATCTGTTGTGGTGACGATGAACAATATTTTTTTAATACAGTCAAGAAGATGAATATAATATTTTTATTTGTTTTTTAATAACTCTGTTGAACTGACAAATTTAACTACCAAATTTAATTCAAGGTATAACATTACTAAAACATTACAAGCTTTTTAACTACCCTTAAAAAAATGAAAATTTTAAACTTTATACTATTTTTTAGCTTTAACAACTCTTATAGCATTATACCTCACCTCATAAATTGAATTTTTAATGGTACAACAGTTTTTGTTTTGTTAAACCACTAGCCAACTTAAATGGAACGCAAGGATTCAAGAAAGAGCGGCCCCCCGCCGCGGGGGGGGTAGGTATCAAGAAAGGTGAAAAATTATACTCTTTCATTGTAGGGTGAATTACATTAATAGTCTCTATAGTTTGGAACTTGTGTTACTTTAGTCCCTGACTTTTCAATTGTAACACATTTGATCTTAAATTTTGAATCTTGTTCTAAATAAGGACAATTGAAGATATCATTAGATTTTTTAAGGGTAAAATCGTCAATTTGATAAAATATAAACTAATTTGATAAAAATAAATGTCAAACAAATATTTTTAAATTTTTAAAAATTATTTCTACCCACTAAAAATAAAATTATATAAAATTGATAAATCTTTTAGACATTTATTTATTTATTTTACCAAATTAATTTTTATTATGTGTTTGGATGATGATCATCTAAAATTAATTTTTAAAAATTAATCATGTAATTTTTATTAATTTTAATCAATTTTACATAATTTTATCATTGATGGATAAAAATAACTTTTAAAAAATTAAAAATATTTTTTGACATTTATTTTTGTCAAATTAGTTCATATTTTATTAAAGTGACAATTTTGCCCTTAAAATTAAACAATAGTATCTTCAATTGTCCTTATTTGGAACAAGATTCAAAATTCAGAGTCAAATGTGTCACAATTGAAAAGTCAATGACTAAAGTAACACAAGTCCCAAACTATAAAAACTATTAGGGGTTGTTTGGGATGACCTAAATAAGTGTACTTTTTGTCTTTTTATGAAAAGATGTGTAGAAAAGTAGAGAGGTGATGTGATGGAAAAAAGATAAAAAGATAAAAAGTGTGTACTTATTTTGGGTAGCCAAACTTGGCCTTAGTATAATTTGCCCTCCATTGTATTGCTTCATTTAACCTGACACCAAGAAAGGTGAAAATTCCAAGTTCCTTTTAGACATTATACTCTTTCATTGTATTGCTTCATTTAAACTGACACGAAAATACCAAGTTTCGTTTGGACATTATAATGTAATAATTATTTTATTTTATTTCATTTCATTTCAATGAACTAACCATAGTATAGGTGTATAATAAGTGAAATAGAAGGTGTGAGATTGATTCATATTCTGTACCATACTAGAATAGTTCAAGTCATCTCCCATACCATAAGCTGGAACCACCATAATAATAACAATCACTCTGTTTTCTAGACTTAATTTTTTGAAAATTGTAAAGTTTTTGTTTGGTTATTCAGAAAATCTAAAAAAGTATTCAAAATGTCTTTTTTGGATTCTTTTTTTAAAGCTCTGTTTGGTTCCTCTTTTATGTCTTGACATATATATAGTATGTACATTTATACATAAAACAAACATGGTGATACTTTTGATGTGATAATAAATTTTTATTTTTTAGTTTTTATTGTTGAATACATCCTTTAGGCTTCTCTCTCCCCACTTGTGGATGGAAATTTGAATTTGTAATAATGAAATTTTTAGAAACCAAACATATATTCATTTTCAAATCACTTTTTTAAAAAATAACTCAAAAAATTAAAACCAAACATGATGAATCGGATTCATAACTATGACCTAGGATCGAATCTTATTCCTAACAAGGATGAGATTGAACCTTATTCATATCTAGGTTGAGAGCATCCCAACAATCGAATTCATTACTATATTCCTATCCGGGCCTGGATCCCTAAAACAACAAAACCCATTCTGCAGGAGGAAAACTTGACAGTGTCTTATGAGAGAGAGAGAGAGAGAGTTCCAAGCAATCCCCTTGAAACTACCAACATAAGCCAATACTTTCCTGGCATTAACCATAACATTCAATACGTGGACACACTAAAACAACATTCAACAATAGTCTCAACTGAAAGTATTTGTGCAACTATAAATAGAATTTAATTGTCAATAAACAGAAAACAAAAACATGAAATTTTTAGCTGAGAGAAAGAAAAATAAACTATATTAATGATCAAATGGAAGTTCAAATAGCATAGAGATGGAACTGTATCTTCTCTGTCATATTTGTCCCTATAATTCACTCTCTCTAATTGCCAGAACTCATGCATCTTTACTACATCAAAGCTTATCATCTAATTTATCATTTACCAGAGGAACCAACTCCTTCAGGCTACGTGGAGAGTGGGGCGTACTAGCGGTTGTTACTGGTGGCGGCTGTTGGGAGAGCAAGTGCCTTACATAACCATAAAATGTGCATCCCACAAGTGTCACTCCACAACCAAAGGCATTCATAGCTGAGATTGGGTTTCGGAATATCATCCATGAACATGTAACAGCAACTGCAACCTGTGTGGAAGGAACAATATAACAAGAAATTTGTACTTTGAAGAACAAATATATATAATACACGCTTTAAATATTACTTGTATGCAACATATTTTCATTTTCATATAAAAGGAGATTTACTAGCTACTAAAAAAATATAGAAAGATGTGAGTGAAGGAAAAGAGGAAAATGCTTTCCAGATAGCCAAGCTCATACTAAACTTCCAGTTTATTAATGAATAAAGCTTTTTAAAATAGATATATGTACTTTTTGTAAGTACTTTTTCAATACATGAAGTGTGCAGAAAAATATATTTTTTCACTATTTCAACATTGAAAAATATAAATGTATTATGTAACAAAGACAAAGAAACTACCAACTTTATTTATGCGCACACATAATATATTTATTTGTTGTCATATCCCTGCCATGTTGTCTCTTGATTTTATATTATTATTTTTAATCCGTGCTGATGTGTCCATATCCGTGTTTCTTAGATAAGCATAGACACCTAGTACCCATGGGCTGAAGTAGAATTTTGTGAACAATGCTGATGATGACTATGGTAACACGATAAGGAATTAGAAAAATATATGGGAGAACTTTTGAACAATGATAATGATGATGGCACTGACAATGGCAATAAAATGGTGATGTAAGCTTTAAGGGATCCAATTCACAATTTATCTCACCTTAAGATTTCCAGCAACATTAAACGTGACTGCAGTTGTAGAATGAATCACATAAAATATAGAGAAATTAAGGCAGAAAGCCAACACTCCAGAGCCAAAAATAATAACAAGAGCAGAAAGAATAGATGTGTGCGATTGAAACCACTGCACAACCCCAACTCCTTCAAGTAATAGTGCTGGCACTGCCAAGATCATGGTTGCATAAGGTGCCATGTAGTACACTGTATTTATGCTGAAGGGTACCAAACAAACAAACAAAAAAAAAAAGAAAAAGAGAGAGACTTAGCAGCAGATCAGCACCAATCACCAAATAATGAAATAGACTGGAAAATTTGAGACGTTGCAATGTATTTAAAAATTTCGGAACAACTCTTTACTTGGTTGAATAAGCAAAAATTAATAAAGCAGCAGTAAAGATAGCACTGTACTACAAGTTTAGAAAGCAATAAACTTAAAAGGTCCCATGTTTTCAATTTGTGATTGTTAAAAAGCCTACCAAAAGCAAAAGGAAAATTGGAATTTGCAACTTGCTGGAAATAATTAACTGTTGTAAATTTTGAAGTTCACATTCTAATCCAACAACTACTCAGCAATCAGATGAAGTATCGAGTCCAGATCAACTCCAAAATATTCTCATCCATTTATAAGAACAAAAAAAATTTATAAAATAAACTTGGGATAATTACACTTTACCTCATTGTGATTTCACGCGTTTATACATTATCTCTCTAAGGTTTATAAATGTACTCATAAACTCGCTATAATTTGGAGTGATGTGCAAAAGTGACGGGACGCAACGGAATTAATGAAAAGATCAAATACCCTTAGATATTTATAGTGCTTACATGCTATAGTCCCTTCAGCTGTTTGATTACAATTTTTAGAGAGAGAGAGAGAGAGACATGGGTTTGGGTTTGGGTTTGGGTTTGGGTTTGAAAGGATTTGGATTAAATCGAACTAGTAACAATCGATTGAAGCTACAAAGAATCTACTTTTAGAAACTTTACTCCAAGTAATGCCCGGAATCACCGACGATGACGGAGCAATCGCCGTTGGAGGAGATGACGCCTTCTCGGACTGGTTTGTAGTACTTGGAGCGATGGTGGAAGGTCTTGAAGGCGGGGTTTGAGGTGGGTTTTGGGGGGTTTGGGATTTGAGAGGTGGTGGGCATTTGGGGATTGGAATGGGGGATTTTGGTGGTGGTGGTAGTGGTGGAGGGGGTTTTGAGGGTGGAGTTGAAGGGAGGGTGGAGAAGAGGTTGGGGTTTGGGAGTGTGGCAAGAATTGCCATTGCTTTAGCTTTGATTTGTATTTGATAATAATATTCAGGTTATATATATGTCTAGATGATTACAGTAGTATATATAGATTATGTGTTGATGAGGTTGTATAGAGATTTTGGTGTTTTTTTCTGTTGCAAAATGAAGAACAGAGCAAGGAAGAGGATAGATAGAGAGACTTAGGCTTTGTTTGGTTTTACTCTCAAAATACAATTTTTGAAAAAAAATTCCAAAATCACACTCTCTCCCACCAATTAATTAATCACTTTTTCTCTCTCTTCTCTCCTTCTCAATCACTTTTTCTCTCACACACATCTACTCAACTATAACAAAATATCAAATCATTCCGAACTCTCATACTCCAAAACAAGGAAGCACGGGTGCGGGTGCGGGTGCGGGTACGATATGGATACGAGTGCGGGTACGCCGATTCGGCAAAACTCAAAAAAAGTATGATACAGGTACGGCTGCGGTACGCCGATATATATATATTTTATATAATTATGGTTAAAGGATCCAACCTACAAATTGAAATTAAATATCAAAACTAAAAAGATAACTACTCATTTTCCTATAATTTAAAACCATTAAGAGTTAAAAATAATAATTGTGAAATCTCTCACTTTGACATGTTATGCACTGCGAATTTGTTATCATAATTTATTTTTAAAATCTTTATTTTTGCTCATCAATTTGCTATTTTTATAAGGTGAGACCAAAGAAATAACAGGAGACCAAAGAAAGATTTAAAGTTAATTGCCAACAGTAAAGGAAAAAAAATTCTCAATTGAGGTAGGTTGTCAATTGCAATTTGCATAATACATAAAATTGCATCATTCCTAACCACTACTAATCAACTAGTACCATATCAATTTTTAATATTTTGTGCATAAATTTTAAAAGTTTGTTATGATTAAAGATTTTATAAAGAAATTCTAGGAGGATTTCGAAGCAAAAGCATAATGCATAGTCATACACAGAACTGCCCTTTATAGGCCTTATTATTTTTTTTTTTCAAATTGCTTTTTAAAAACATCAAAATCATCTGCTGATATGCTTATACAATTCATACAAATAGACAGGACAACAGAAAAACATCAAGGGCACCAAAAAAACAATAAAATAAAAAAATTGCTAATCTGCAAGGACAAAAAAAAAAAGCCTCGGCGTACCCACACCGTACCCGAATGAACCAAACATACCGGACCCCCTTCTGCCGTACCCGGTACGCATGCAGCCGTACCGGTACGCGTACCTGCACCCAGTAAATACCCGGTACTCGTACGGCACTATTTTTGGAGTACCCGCGCTTCATAGCTCCAAAACTATTTCCAAAATATATAACCAAACAAACTAAAAAAAATTCTAAACTCTTTTCTCAAAAAAAAATTTGAAAATTTATCTCCCGATTTTCTCAAATTTTTATGGAGGATGTGGTGGGTGAGCAAGGAATGGCAAAACGGTATCATAATTGTGTACCATAAATATGAAAAATGTTACTATTTATCGCAACATAATTTTAAATAAATTCAAATACTAAAAAATAATTATAACATTATTATTCACAAATTCAATTGAATGAATTTGCAAAAATATTATTTTTATTTTTATTTTTTACACTATTGTAAATTTGTAATTCTTTCTGTTTTATTTTTAAATTATAAATTTCATCTATTTAGTTTTTAATTTCAATTTATATAGTCTAATTCAAATTAATAACAACTTGGGCATTTGGTCGAGTAATTGTGTAACAATTTTTGTGATGTGAGATTTCAGATTCAACTCTTCCGAAGAGAAATTTGATATCCTTTCTGATATCCTTTCTTCCCTATTATAGATTTGTAATTAAATATTATATAAACCATAAATAAATAAATTACTTAATTACTAAATAATGAAAGTGATTACCCCATAATTTGCACAGCCTATAACGGAAGTGATCTCAGAATTTTTGGGTAATTAACAGTGGGTTTGGTGGTGTAATGATTCTATAAGGGATTGGAAGGGCAAATTGGTCACCCTAAACCCAAAATTCACCAACACACTAAATTCTAGTGCAGACACGCTTCTCTGGCGCATTTGCCCGCTGTTAAGTTTACCGGATCCCGTTACTTTTGCACATCACTCTAAATCACAGGGGGTTTACGAGTATATCTATAAATCTCAGGGAGGTAATACGCGTGAAATCACAAGGGGGTAAGGTGTAATTATCCCAATAAACTTCTACTTCAATTCATAAACAAGAAAAGTTTGGAACAAAAATGAAAATTTTGAATCTTGTAACAATTTGGAATTGGATTAGCTGTTGAAAGGTTTCTAGTTATCTTCTTAACCTTATAAATCCCAGCAATCAAATGAAGCATCATTCCTGAACGCTTGCAAATTGTTATTGGAAAACACCTATTACATTATTAAGAATAATATTGAGTTGATGATTGCTTTTGTCTATTTTATATTTCTATATCTTATCAACTTAGTTTCTTGTGACAAGCTGCACTTCCTTTCCATCCTATCGATTTATCTACCAATTCCATCACTCTATCTAATCATTGGTGTTCCCATATTTCAACTTACCACACAAATCCTACTTTCTCAGACTAGCTTTTACTGAAACTAACACTCTGCTTCGTCAAAGCTCATAAATGAGTTCATATGACAAAGCCACCTACTCAAATTATTCAAATCAATCACAAACCAAGGTCCAAAAGGCACCTTAGCCCTACCCTGCAAAATATGCACATATAAGATGAACAAGAGTACTTACTCAACACCATGCTATGAAGCACAAACACAGACACAAACACGTATACGAGACACGGTGATTTCAAAAAAATGGGGACACAGACACAGTGGGGAACACGGCAAATTTTTGTTTTTTTTTTTATTTTATATATATTTGCTATGTATATTAATATTATGTTACCAAACAATCGAAATATTAAAAAAGAAAAACTAATATTAATTCAATATATATAAACCACTATATTTAAACAAATTAATATATCATCCATATTTGAACATGCGTGTCCCCACCGTGTCCCCTACAAAAAATAATAATAATAATAATAAAATTAAAGGGACACGCTCCTGTGTCCAAATTTGGACACGCGTGTCCCCTACAAAAAAAAATAATAAAATGAAAGGGACACACCATTTGGCATAACCCCAGCGTGTCCCCGTGTCTGACACCACTACAGCGCCTATTTTGATGTACCCGTTCTTCATAGACACCATGTAATTGGATTAGAAACCAAAAGTTTCAATACCAACACCACTTAGAAAACCTAGAAATCATGTCGATTTTTCTTAAATTGAAGAAACAAAGCAGCTCACTTGAACATAAGCTTTCACAAACTTTATAGTTTTAGTGTCAAGTGTGAAGATAATAATAACTGAACTATATACAATAATACAACATATAAAAATAAACTTGACTTACAACAGACAGTAGGCAAAAAGTTATCACAACCCAAGTTTTATCATGCCATTGCTAAATGAAGATAAATATCTACCGAAGATTTCATCTTACAATTAGAATTGACATAGATGACAAAGTCTGTTATTGATAATAAACCCCAGTGGACTTGATCAAAAAAAACAATGAGAGTCACTTTCCCTTTATTTATTTTATGTTTTTATTTATTTTTACTAAGAGAGAGAGAAGGAAGTACCTATCAAACTTGTACCCATGCAGTAGAGACTCTGCAAGGATAGTTTTTGTAGAAGTAGCAAGACAACCAAATAAAGCAGCACAAAATCCAAACATATTGAAACTAAGCTCAGTAATAGAAGTAAGAAGAATTCCGCCTACAATGGGCACCAAAGAAGCCCATATTCGCCAATCAAAGTGTTTCCTCCAAACTAGCCACTGCAAAACAACTGTTTCAAATGATGAAATCAAATCAGGTGCAGTTATGACACAATAAAATAAATGACATATGATTAAAAAAAAGATTAACAAAGTATTTGGATGATTTATCTGAAACATAACCTGTTGTTGCCGGGGTAAACGACTTTATGGTTTGCATAAAAGAAACAGGAATGTAACGCAAGCTTACATTCCCCAACACTATGTTAATACAAAACACAAAAGACATGGGAAAGATCCTTCTCCATTGATCTTCAGGATCAACCACTATGAGTGGCTTAAGCTTCAGCACCTTGATTACCAGGTAGGCACCAATAGTCGAGCATATGAAGTGTATACATGATACTGACAAAGGAAACTTGAAATCTAGTTTCTGTGGAAGAAAGGAAAAAGAAAAATAAATGTTTCAGATGCCATAAACAGTAATCATAATCACACAATAGTGTACTTCAACAAAGAGCAACTAATTCCAATGTTCCATATCTAGAAACTTGCTTGAACATATTACTCCCTTTGATAAAATATCAATTTTGTAGCAAGTATAAATGAAATTATGTTATAGAGATAGATAGTGGATTGATAAAACCAAAAGTTGGCCAACCAACTGATTTAAAAGCATAAAAACCAAACACAACACAAGATAGAAGACAATATTATTAGATCCATCACGATCATCTTTACCATTCAATGCCAAAACAGATCCATTCACCAGTAAGCAGTAGCCTAAATGTACAAATTGTTTTTGAACTCAAGAATACACATAATTTTATCTCACATGGCTGAAAACTTATTCAACACATTGTTTGGACGGACTGGATAAGAAAGGATTGAAATCCATCGGACTATTAGTCATGGGATACATTGTCTCCGAACTATTTGATTGGACTGGATTCGTATCCCATGTTTGTTTAGTTATGAGATTAGATGTCAAGAAAAGACTATTTGGTTGGATAGAATATGAATCCTATGTTTGTTTGGAATATTATGAAGAATGATAAATGTTCAAATGACTATTTTAAATACATTTATTTTAAAAAATAAGAATAATTAAATAATGAAATTAAATAAAACATCTATTAAAATTTAAATAATGAAGTTAAATAAAATATAAACAAAATTTTAAAATAAAACATCAATAAAATATCTATAAAAAATTATTTTAAAAGATTAAATAAATAAAATATCATATAAAAATTAAATGAAATTATTTTATTTTTAAATTGAGACATTTAAATTTTATTGAATTTTACTAAATATAATACATAATTAAATAGTAGAGGGTCAAAATAATCATTTCACCACCTAATCCCATATCCTTCTTATCCCTCCATTTGTGTCCCACCCCTCCCCATGGGACACAATAATCCAATGGGTTTGGGACTTATAGTCCGGGGGACTTATAGTCCAGTGCCAAAATTTTGAACCAAATAACAGACTATTAGTCTGGATAGACTAATGGTCCAATCCCACCCCTCAATGCCTCAAAACAAACACCACCAAAGAAACTACTTTGTAATTGAGTCCATAATTACAGGAGCATGCCATTTGTTCCCGAATAATTTATTTGAAATACATGATAAGAGCATCTCCAACCCACTAGGTATATAATGCTTGTTGGTCAAAATGCCTAGCATGACTTACTTTTTTCAACTCCAATGCACTAAGCATATGATTAGGCATTTTAGCTCAACTCACATTCACTAACTACATGTAGCTAGCCTTCAAGGCTAGGCAAAATGTATTTAATCATTAGGATTATTTTCCTCCATCTTTGTTGCCGATGTGGCATTCTATAAAGTTAATAGTATTTGGATAAATAGCTAAAATACAGAGTATGGTTGGAATAGAAACAGGAAACAGTTGATAGGCAAAATAAAATATATACTTATAGTAATGTTTAGATAGGTAAAATGCCTATTACCATTGGAGATGCTCTAAGTTCACTCTGTTTGTTTAGCATCAATATAGATTTCTTTTAGGTACCACAAAATAAAATCAAAATAATAAAACCAAATCAACACAAGCCTTGTGTCCCAATCAATCGGGATTGGCTACATGAATCCTTTTCCACCATCCGCTCTGTCATGAGCCAGCAGCTCATTATAAAGTATATATTGTGCAAAGAAAGACTAATTGTAAGCTTCTTTCTAGTAAGACTCCAAAACATTACATTTTACATAGTTTCACACATTTTTTCCTTTTTCCTTTCCAAATCCCCAACCAAACACAGGCTAAGGCTTCAAAAAAAAGGCGGCAAGAAGATACTCTCAGCCTTAGGCTCCCAAAAAAAATGGAACGAATTTAATCACTTCCCACAAAACCATTAGAACATCCTAATTTCAGCCAATCTGGAAAAAAAGGAATAAAACCAAACGTCCCGAAATTCTTTTGGCACGGCAGCATTCATGATCCATCACAAGCACAACCAAAATTCATCCTCTTTTTTTTTTTCTTTTTCTTTTTTAATGTAGAAAAACAAAATTCATTCATGATCCTAATTTCAGCATTGAAGTTGATATTAAAAATAAAAATAAAAAAATCCCCACCAAAAAAGTTGGGCAATTTTAGCAAACCCATTCAATAAAATTACTAGTATATAATTCTTCAGAGAGGTGGTGTGAGGAATATATATATATATATACATATAATTTAAAAAAAAAAAAAAAAAAAAGAATGAACGGACCTGGAAGATCCATTTGTTCATGATAATAACGGTAACATTGAAGCCCCACCACTGAAGGATGGCGAGAATGGATCGAAAGACGGTCCACTGACAGAAGCGACCCTCCTCCATCTGAGACAGTCTGAAGCCAAAGTTGAAGATCCACTCAGAGATCCACAACAACGCACTTGGAATCTACAGAGAGGCAATTAGAGAAGATGAGAGAAGCCCTAATTGAGGTGGCTCTTCTTCTCCCATCCCATGTATGTATATAGGTTGTTTGATTTTCTGTCTTCTCTCTCTCCCTCTCTTTCTCTGTTTAATTCTAGACGTCTTTGGCCTGTTTCACTCGCCCATCCCAAACTCCCTCTCTCTCTCTCTCTAGCTCGCTCTCTCTCTCTCTCCACATAAATAAATGTGTGTATCGTATGTATGAACGAGTAACATCAGTGGCACGGCAAAACATTCCAAAACATTACTTTTAAAAAAAAAAAATTAATAATAATAATAATTACACATATTATGAACTCGTTTAAAAATTAATTTTTTAATTTTTTATAAAAAAAATATATAAAAAATAAAAAAGAGTAATGTTTTTTTTAAAAAAAATTTATTTTAGCATATTAATAAACAAAGCTTATATGTAATTTTAATTTACACAAATTA
This sequence comes from Camellia granthamiana, assembly GCA_036172215.1. Classification (NCBI taxonomy): domain Eukaryota; kingdom Viridiplantae; phylum Streptophyta; class Magnoliopsida; order Ericales; family Theaceae; genus Camellia; species Camellia granthamiana. Next base: position 102,531,585 of record CM069905.1, read on the forward strand.
GGGATTTCAAAAAATATATATTCAAAACATTGCTTTTAGTTTTAGGGTCTGATTGTAAAAATAAAAAAGCATATTCAAAATGTAAAAAAAAATACTAAAAAAAAGGTTAATGATAAAAAAAATTAAAAATTCATTCTCTTTCATTTTATTTCTTGCACATTCTTTTATAATAAAACAAAATAAAAAATTTAAGCATTGATTTCTTTCCTCTCATATTTTAGTTTTAAGTCAAAAAAAAAAATTACAAAACTACTTTTTAAACTAATTTATTTCCATATTTCTCTTGTATTTAATAAAATATTTAATAATTCATTTCATACTCATATTTTTATAAATTTTGTTAATTATTACACTATATCTATATATGTATCTATGCTCTTTCCAAAGCCAAAGTCGTGTGGGTTCCACTGTTTAATTATCTGAGAGAATAGCCCCTAGGTTGTGGGAGGTAAATGTGGTCAAAAAATCACAACCATTCAATGAACGTACTTTCTCTTACCTGATATGTCAGACTGATCGATTCAAAATAAATAAATCGCTAGTTGGTAAACAGTTAGTTAGATCCTACGGCTGTGATTACCTGATTTTATCAGTAGCTTTGAAATGTTAGGCTGATTGGAAAAAAGTTACCCTAGGCAGGTGTGAAATATTGGTTAATCTGTTGAAATTATATTGATTCGTATTTATTTGTACCGTTTTAATTGCTAATCGTGATTTAAATATTTAAATTTATAATTCGTCTTTTAAGCTTCCGTTCGGGAAGTGGGTTGGTTTTTTAGTTTTTTGATTTTTTGGTTTTTTTGGCTATATGAGCCTGGGCTCAAAAGCTTGGTTTGGGAAGGATTTTTGGCTTTTTGGCTTTTTTGACTTTTTTGTGAGAGAAGAGTGTAATGATTATGGGGTTGGATGGGATGTTTTGTCTGTTATAGCTCATGAGCCTATTCTGTCTTTTGTGGCTCATTGAGCCAAAAAACCCAATGAGCCCTTGCCAAACCAACCCTAAATCGCTCCGCTCTGTTATAGTTAATATATATATATATATATATATTTTAATCTCAAATGAAATATTAAAATAAAAATAAGTGTGAGAGAAATTTAATATATGAAATTTATTAAAAATTAATAGTTATATATATGAAATATATTATGTAAAATTATTTTCTATTATATATATAAAAAAAATATTATACAAATTAGTGTTATATATTATGTAAATGTATAATAATTAGTTAGAATATTTTTCAATCTATCAATCTGTCAAAAATCGTCCAAACTCCAATTTATCAATTCGTTAATCCATCAATCGGTCATTCAATTTATAATTTTGCTTTCAAATTACTCGAATTGTACTGCACACACCGTAGTGCACACCCTCTGCCTGTGCGCATTAAAGGTGAGCAGCAGATATATCGATCTGCCTAAGCCGACCAGATCGAACCGAACCGATCCGTTGCATTTTGGACAGATGCATGATAACGAATGTACGGTTGTGGATTATTTTTTTCAATTCGCTTAGTTTTAAATGGATGGCGGATTTGAGGCTCTTTTGGCCGCAACCAAACCTCCAAATCGCGAGCATCTCAAGTAATTTGTAAAATTTTGTGTTTTCAATTTGTTTAGATATTCTACTGTGTTTTCAATTGAAAAATAATTTAAATATTCTGTTGAAAAAGAATTTTTAACTTGAATATATTTTTTGATTGAAAAAAATAAATATTTTAGTTATCTATATTTTTTGTTTTTAAATCTAACTCTAAAAATAATAAATAAAAAAGATGATATATGCTGGTTGATTTTTGTTTTCAAAAACAGATGTAAATGTAACAATACAGTAGCATACAATCTCTATTACTGCTCTATTCATAGTTTTGGTGATTTAAATTATTTTTTTATTTTAAGAACCACAATTGTAATACTTTATGTGGATGAGGCATGTTACGATTGTAATATGTGGATAAGGCAATGCAATGATTGTAATATTCTAAAATTTCAAACTTTCTTTGTTTGGAGGAAGCATGTAGTGATTATAATTAGTGTGTTTGATTTCAGTTTTCTAAATTCAATTTTTTGAAAATTGAGTTTTTTATTTTTCGTATTTTTTTGTTTTTAGTGAATATTTTTAAAATTTTAAGCAATTTTTTTTACTTTTTTAGATGCACCTTACTTAAAAGTATCTAAATAGTAAAATATTTGTGAAACAATATTTTAAAAAATTAATAAATACACAAAAATACGAAAAATGTAGTAAAATTTTTGTATTTTTTGGTATTTAGTGTATTTTTAAAGTTTTTTTTACAAATATTATACTTTTTAAGTGTATTTATGTTAGGCGTGTCTAAATTTTTTTTAAAAATTGCTCAAACATTAAAAAAAATCATTGAAAACATTAAAATACGGAAAATAAAAAAGTAGAATTTTCTTAAAACTGTTTTCTGAAAACTATAACCAAACAAGCTGAATACTTTTTTAATCATTGACTATAATACTCTTTTTTTTTTTTTTTTTTTTTTAGAAATTACACAAGTTGAATTATATTAAAAATTTATAAAAATTTTAAACCGTCAAACTAATTCGCATCCATCCGCTAATTCGCCAATCCACTCAATTCACACCCCGCCGAATTGACGGACAGATGCAGATTGATTTTCTCAAATCTATCAATTTAGCGGATGAATGATGAATTAAAGGTTTCGTAACCGCAATCAATCCGCTCTTACTCTTACCGCATGGGTTAATGTGTTCTTAACCGATTGCACTTGATTTTGGTTACCTCATCACCTAATTTAATTCAGCACTGATTGAGAGCTCTAGTAGAGCTGCTCTAATTGCAGCTCTACTGAACTGGCAACCATTTTTTTTTTATAAAAAAAAAAAAAAAAAAAAAAGGCAGAAAAAGACAAAACAAATGACAAAAAAAGACAATTTAAATGCTAGTTTAGAGCTCCTCTTTTAGAGCTCTAAAGCAATTTCAAATTTAATTAGTTCGAATTCTCTAGAAGGAGTCTGATTTCGTGAAATTCACGTATTAGAGAGTCTCTTAGAAGAGACTCGTTCAGAATTAATTCGTAATAAATAAATTTAGTGAACAAAATCATTAATCAAGTCATAATAAAATTATTATTTTTTTTGATTATTTTTAACACATTTTTTTAGAGATATTTTTTTTATAAATTTTTTTTTACCAACTATATTTTATTTAGTCTATATTATTTTTTTATATTCTGATAAGCCTTATGGATGATATAGTTACAACAATATCTTTAATAATATTTGATAATACCGTTCGTCGATGGTGGATGGACTGGACCGATCAAAGCTCCTCAAGCCCACGTCCGAGTGAAGAGGCCCACCAGAAGACCTACAAACAAGTTCAACGGGGAACAGGGTAGTCCCCCCAGCGAACCCTCCGGCGTAAGGTGTAAATTAGAAGTGGAAGTAGGGAATGTAGAGCGAGAGAGAAAGAGAGAGAGAGAGGAACAGAATTACTTAACCTTCTTCTTGTCTTCGATGCTTGCTTAGTATCATTTGGTAATCATTTCACTGTCCCTTCCGACGTGCCCCCATCGCCGAAAGCCTGTGCTGTAGCTTACCTTGTACAGGGTAAGGTGGGGGCTGTTCCGACGAGGAGGTGTTGTCGTAATAAATGCTGCGATGGGCTGCATTAATGGTGATGTATTGTGGCAATAACTTTGCAGATCTTTGTCTGCTGACGCGGCTATTCTGCACCTGCCACGTGTCCGAATATCATTAGTCCTTCATACTCAGTTGGCCTCCAGCTGTCCTGGGGCTTACCAGCCGGGTTATGTTATGGGCCCTAGGTGATGGGCCTAGGGTTGTTCACCGTGGGCTGTAGCCCTTATGGATCTATCCATGTCAGTAGTCCCCTCATTCCCGAGTGCAGCTTCAGTCCAACGAAGGGAATAGTAGGGAGGGGGATGGGTCCGGGCGGCAGGGGGTGACCGGGTTGGTGGGTCCGCGCGGAAGGTTGCCGGGAGGAAAGACTGAGCGCAAGGCGTGCCAACCACGAGGGTGGCCGAGCAGGAAGACCGGTCGCGAGGCGTGCCGACCGCGAGGGTGGCCGATTGGGGCCGACCGCGAGGGGCGGCCGAGCGGGGCCGACCGCGCGAGGGGCAACAGAGTGGGAAGACCGATCGGTTGTGCGACCGCGAGGGTGGCCGATCGGGAAGACCGATCGCAAGGCATGCCGACTGCAGAGGGCGACCTGATCGGGGTCGACCGCGATGGGCGCACGACCCAAACCCGGCCCTATGGGTTTAGCACCGTAACCGGCCAGTAATCCGAGATTACCGAAGGCATGCTTAACAGTAGTACAGTAAAACAGAGTTCAGGACCTGGCGGAAGCCAATACAGTAAATAAATAATGTCCATTGAGCTGTGACAGTCTGTATGCCAAAAAATTTTTCATGCATTCACACATGTAGAACAGTACAGTCTATACAATTTTACAGTCACACAGTATAGGGACCTAATCCCTTGATAACAGTACAGTTAGAGACTGACAGTCTATACAGTAAACCAAAACAGTACGGAGACAGACGGGGGAAAAACAAAGCACCCCAAAGCCATGGCGTGGCAACTCGGAACCTCGCAGTGAGGCACAAAGGCTGGCTTGACAAAACTGGAGTCTAACCCACGTTCCTAGCTCCGATCTGGTGGCTAAGCACCTACATATATATATAAACAGTGAGCTAAAACCCAGTGAATAACATAATGCGTAAAGAGGTTAAGAATGAAATGTCCTTACAGTAATGAAAACAGTTCATTAAACAATATTTCAGTCTTTCAGTCAGAACAGTTATTCAGTCATATGTGGTTTACACCCATTAGCATAGCAGTAAACAGTAGGTCTTAAAGACCGAATAGTAATGATGGCCATCGGTCAGTAAACGGTAGTGGTTCCACGAGGGAACCGACAGAGATCTCTGTAACAATAACAGTAAACAGTAGGTGCTAAGGATGCCACAGTACAGTTCGGAAATAAAGGACATGCATTCATTCAGTAAGTAATACCAGTTCAGTAAACAGTTCAGTAAACAGTTCAGTTCAGTATTTGAAAGATAATCATTTTGAACATATCTTTACACAATTGTTACTCACAGAGTTTGGGCTACAGTATGCTAGAGCGTGTCTCCTCAATCGCCAACCCTACACAGTTCACAGGTTGAACACACACTAAGCTACACAGTTGGGAAATGTCATAACTTAATCCCTAATTTGCCTTGGTGTGTTCTACATCTATATCCTCATTAAGATGCCTTAAACTAGGCCTAAGAATGCCTAGAATGGGATGAGGATGCAAAAATACACTTAGAAAACATTTTGCAAAGTTTGCTGAAAATAGGAGCCTCGCTCGAGCGAGCCTTCCCTTCGCTCGAGCGAGCTTTCAAAATCAAAGGCTTCGCTCGAGCGAGAAATCCTTCGCTCTCGAGCGGTTTGTCGAAACAGTAAAAACACTGGATGCTGTGATTTTACGCACGATGGCCGCTCGATACTCGCTCGAGCGGAGCCCTGGACAAAGGTGCTCGCTCGAGCGAGGAATCCTTCGCTCGAGCGAGGAAGCCAAATCTGGAATTTCCAGATTTGCCTCCCAAGCTCAAACCAAGCATTCTACCACTCCAAACTCGACCTCTTGGGCCCAAATTCTGGAAAACATATCTAAATTCAATGTATAACAATTTTCAAAGCTCAATTTATGAATTCAAGCCCCAAAGGTGAGTCAATTAAAACATATTTCAAACCCATTTTTCATAAACATGGAGAAATGCAAACATGCATGAAATCCAACCATTTCAAAGCTCCAATTTGATGCTCTGGTGAGCTAATCATACCAAAAACAACTTGAAACATGGACTTAAGCTTAAACATGAGCATGCATGTACAATTCTACCATGAATTCAACTCAAAACTCATCCTTTCAAACATGCATGCATGAATTCTAACATAATTCACCATGTATGAGCTACAACATGACTTAATTCTAAATTGAAGCATGAATCATGCAAGAATTAGCTTAATCTCACAATTAGAGGGTTGTATTCACTTACCTAAGTCTTGTATTCAAGGTTTAGGAGTCCAATTTGACAATTTACACTTCACTTCCAAGCAATTCAAGCCAATTCAACAAATGAACTCAATTCTCCCCTATTTCCTCTCTTGGTCGGCTAGTAATAAGGAAAAGGGCTGAGGAAATGGTTTTTGATCAAGCATAAACAAGTCTCTAAGTGTGTGAGGTAGTGGCCCCCACTTAGTGGCAAGTTTGGTAAATAAGTCCAAGTTAGCGATTTATCACTATTTAATCTAATTTAATCATACCTAATCACATTTCTGATAAATATACCATTAAATCACATAATTTCCAATGATCCCAAAACATCAATCTATTTCGATTCGGCCGCCGATAAGGCCTTCAATTTGCAGTTTAAACATAAAAACACGAACAGATAATCAATTAATCGAAAAGATAAAAATGCAATACAATAGATATGCTCAGTCAATTCAGTTCCAGTTTTCAATCAGTCCATTCAGTACTTCAATTGGTTCAATTATCAGTCATAAGCAGTCCAGTTTAGTAGTAATCAGTATGTAATTCAGTAATTTATCGGTAAACAGTATGGGGGTTGTTACAGGAAGACCGATCATGAGGCGTGCCGAACGGAAAGGCACGCGGGGCTCAAATGCGGCGTGCCACGTGATGATTTGAAGTGGAAAAGACAGGGGTAAGGGCAGGAGTCAGTGCATCGTGGTCATAGCACGTGGCAAGATCTTGGGGGGGAAAAATCAGGCGTTGGATCAGAGACGAAGCGTTAGGCCATATTATGGGTGTCGAAAGGATAATTTTGGAGGATGATTTGAAAAGTTTTCAAACTGGCGAAAATTAATTGGGATCCTTGGAATACGGGCAAACCGTGGGCGTTTGGCATCATTCGATTCACCTACTTGTTTTACAAAGAACCAAAATATTCCAAGGGTTACCTCGTTCGTTGCTCACGATACACCTTTACAACACTTCTTCAATTTTCTGGCACCTGCATCAGAGGCGATTCGCAGACACAGCTTAGAAATGGCGCAGGAAGAAACTGCTAGTGCCCAGGGTAGATCCGCTTGGGGAGGATGATGCTGTAGAGTTGGCGCAGCAGTACAGGATGGAGGAGGGCGGGGGGAAACGGTTGCACGATTCCGCGGTTCCATCGTGATAGCAGCTGCGGAGCCAATCAGTCAGGCAGAACCGGACCACTGGCACACAAAGGCGGATAAATCAACGGTGACTGTAGGGGATTTGGAGGCGATTCGTGAAAAGTACCAGATTCCGGTGGAGGTGGAGTTATTGCTGCCAACATTAACGGAAGAGGCCGTCTGACGCCAGACCAGGAGAGTTTTCCCTGTACGAGGAAGCTCTGAAAGGTGGGCTGAGGTTGCCACTGCCTCAAGTAGTAGTGGACGGTGCTCAACCGTCTGGAGATAGCACCGGGCCAGCTGATGCCCAATGCATGGAAGATCCTGCTGGCCTGTGCCGAGCCTTTCCCGTGACTCTAAAGGGGTCAGCCCGACTGTGGTTCAGCCAATTACAACCAGACTCTGTCTCCACTTTTCAGTATCTCAGTGACTCTTTCCTGAGCCACTTTATCGGGGCCCAACGCCAACGACGCCCGGCCACCCAATTCCTCAACATTTGGCAGACCGAGGGGGAATCACTGCGCAGCTTCGTTACTCGCTTCAACACCGAAGCCCTGCAAGTTGCAGAAAATGACGACAAGGTCATTCTCACAGCTTTCATGGCCGGTCTGCGATCGTCAGACTTCCTTTTCTCCCTCTCTAAAAACCTCCGACCTCAAGGGCAGTTCTCCTCTCCAAAGCCCAAAAATACATGAATGCCGAGGATTCACTAGCCGCTCGGCAGGATCCAACAGCTAAAAACCCGACCCCAAGAGAAAAGAGAAAAGACTCAGAACCCAAAAATGCCCAGTATCCTAGCCAAACACCCCACTATACAGACCGATCCCCTCGGGCAAACCGGTCGGCACCAGTCCGACCGCTCCGGTCGGTTCGAGCGGTATACACCCCTCAATTCTCCCATGGAGCATGTCCTCAATCAGATCCAACGGGACTACCCCCTTAAATGGCCTCCCCCCTCCGCGGAACCCTTCCCATCGGAAAGACCAGTCCAAATATTGTCGTTTCCACTAGGACCATGGCCATAACACTGATGACTACGTCAACCTCAAGGATCAGGTGGAGACCTTCATTCGCCAGGGGCATCTAAGCCGGTTCACAGACACTCGCCCCTCAGCAAAGGCCAAGAACCGAACCCCACAGAGACAATCGCCGGCACACTCCACCGCGACGGCCCGCTTAACCAAATCAAGGCCATGATCGACCTCCGCAACAGCCTCGGCCACAAGGTAACCCACCTCCGCCTGTTGGTGAAATCAGAGTTATTTCAGGTGGACTTACCTGTGGGGGACCATCCCGTTCGGCTCAGAGGGCGGAACTGAGAAAGATAAGGCAGGGCTCAGACAAGGCAGTCGCTACTGTAGACCGACCTTCCAAACAGCCCAAACAGTGGACAGAGCCCATCACCTTTACGGACGCCGACTGTACAGGCATCCGTTACCCACACGATGACCCCCTTGTCATTTCGGCCATCCTCTCCAACTACAAGGTCAGACGAGTTCTCATCGACAACGGCAGCTCTTCAGACATCATCTTCCTCAACTGCTTCCGCCAGCTCAAGATTGGGGAAGAAAGCTTGTCTCCACTTTAAACACCCCTGGTCGGCTTCACTGGCGACCGTGTGACCTCCATGGGTTCCATCGACCTTCCCATCACCATAGGTGAATACCCACGGCGGGCCACGAAATTGCTCACCTTCCTTGTGGTCGCTTGCCCATCTGCCTACAACATCATCCTTGGCCGTACCACACTAAACGCTTTTCAAGCCATCACATCCACCTATCATCTTGCCCTCAAGTTTCCCACCGATCTCGGGGTCAGAACGGTCAGAGGAGAGCAGACCGTGGCCAGGGAATGTTATGTTGCCTCACTTAAAGAAGTCAAACTGAAGGAGGCAATGATCATCGAAGGTCTTGACGTTCGGGATGAGGACGAGCTGGTTAGAGGGGAACCTGTGGAAAAGCTCGTTGAGGTCCCCATTGACCCCACCAACCCACTGAAAATCACCAAGATTGGCAGCCAACTACCCCCCAAGCCAAAGCCGACCTTACCGCCCTTCTGACCGAGCACAATGACGTGTTTGCCTAGACCCACTTAGACATGCCAGGCATCGACCCCTCCTTCATAACTCACCGCCTCAGCATCGAACCCCATTTCCGACCTCACCGCCAGAAGCAGCGCATCTTCCATCCAGAGCGCAATACTCTTATAGCCGCAGAGGTCGACAAGCTCCTTGAGGCCCAATTCATCCAAAATGTAGACTATCCCAAGTGGCTGTCCAATGTGGTTCTAGTCTGCAAGAACAATGGCAAGTGACGACTCTGCGTCGATTACTCTGACCTGAACCGAGCCTGCCCCAAAGATAGCTATCCACTCCCCCGAATAGATTTGCTGGTCGACGCAACAGCCGGTCACCAAATGCTCAGCTTCATGGATGCATTCTCTGGATACAACCAAATAATGATGCACTCGTCCGATCGGGAACACACGTCTTTCATTACCGACCGAGGTACCTACCACTACCGTGTAATGCCATTCGGACTAAAGAACGCTGGGGCCACCTATCAACGGTTAGTCAACGCTGTTTTCCACCATCAAATCGGTCGGAACATGGAAGTGTATGTGGACGACATGCTAGTCAAGAGCAAACTCTCCACTGACCATCTGACCGACCTACGAGAAACCTTTGCCACCCTTCGCACGTATCAGATGAAGCTTAACCCCGAGAAGTGCGCCTTCGGCATAGGATCTGGAAAGTTTTTGGGTTTTATGGTCAGTCAGCGCGGCATTGAAGCCAACCCTGAGAAGATCAAGGCCTTGATTGAGATCCAGTCACCCAAAACTGTTAAAAGAAGTCCAAAGACTCACGGGCAGAGTGGCGGCCCTCAACCGCTTCATTTCCCGCGCAACAGATAAGTGCCTACCCTTCTTCAAAGTTCTTCAGCAGACTTTTGAATGGACAGCTGAATCTGAAGAGGCTTTTTAACAGTTAAAGCAATGCATGGCCAATCCTCCCCTTCTCTCACAGGCAATTACGGGCGAGCCCCTCTTCCTCTATCTAGCAGTATCAAGCATTGCCGTCAATGCAGCTCTTATCCGAGAAGATGTTTCAGTCCAACGGCTGGTCTACTACATCAGTCAAGCTCTCAGGGGAGCAAAGCAGAATTACCCATTGCTAGAAAAGCTGTCCCTGGCCTTGGTCACCGCCTCCAGACGACTTCGTCCTTACTTCCAGGCCCATTCCATAGTGGTCCTCACCGACCAACCCTTGAAGAAGATCATGCAGCAACCAGAGCTTTCTGGCCGACTTATGCAGTGGTCGGTGGAACTCAGCCAGTTTGACATCTCCTACCGCCCTCGCACAGCAATCAAGGGACAGGCCATAGCCGACTTCGTCCTGGAATTCACCAATTCTACCCCAACCACTGCCTCTCCACCCCCACCAACTCCTGCCGAGCCAGAGGACCCCCATTCTTGGACTCTCAACGTCGATGAATCATCCCGGAGGGAAGGTAGTGGGGCTGGTCTCATCCTCACCTCCCCTGAGGGTGGTTATATCAAATGTGCTCTCCGTCTCTTGTTTGAGGCCCGCAACAATGAGGCCGAATATGAAGCATTGATTGCAGGACTCCGTCCGGCAAAGGATATCGGTGTCAGCCACATCCGAGTGTACAGTGACTCACAGCTCATCGTCGGTCAGATTACGGGGGAATTCGACGCCAAAGACGGCACAATGCGGGCTTACAGGGATATGGCGCTCCCTCTTGTTCGCCTCTTCAATACTTTCCAGATCAACCACATACCTCGGGCAGAAAACTCCAAAGCAGATGAGATGGCTCAGTTGGCTTCTGCAGACCTGTCCGACCTCAGCCATGGAGTCCGCCTCGAATACCTAACTCATCCGGCCATCTCGCCTGACCAGCACGAAGTGCAGTTCCTCCAAAATGAACCCATCCCCTGGGCGTCCGACATCATATAATTTTTGACAACGGGAGAACTTCCAGATGACCAACAGCAAGCCGCCAAAGTCAGGGCCCGGTCGGCCAATTACATCCTCGACAATGGCATCCTGTACAAACGTGGTTTCTCAGGGAAGGTATGATTTCGTCAGGGAAGGCATGGAGGATCATGAGGGTGCGGTAGGTCTCCAGGTGGTCGACGGGGTCGGTCGTCCCGTCAAATGAGTCGATGGTGGGCATTTTGAATTTGGCGGGAAAGGGTTTGTCTCGGATGGAGGCGACAAATGGTGAGTTTGCCGTAGTGGAGGGCTTATGCTGGATATTTTGCATAACCCCTTGGAGCTGGAGCTTCATGGCTCGGAGTTCAGCGTCCCAAAGGGGAATGTTGTCGCCACCAGAGGGAGGTGGGTGTTGAATGCTGCTGGCTTCTCCTTCGGGGGCTGGTGTTACGACTGATGGACGTGGGTGTGGAGGTGGTAGATTTATGTATGGGTGAGGAGGTTGCAAACCTCCCGAGTTGTGTGGATTGGGTTGCGGGGGAGTATGGCTTAGAGTTTGTTCTGGGTGGGGTGGAATATCTGGAGGTGGTGGTGGAGGAACAGGGAGGTTTCTCTGGAGCAGAGCATTTATTAAGGCCTGGTTTTGTTCGGCCATGCGGTTGATGTTGTTGGTGAGTTCGATAAAGTATTGTGGTGGGTTGTTTGGATTGGGAGGGTCGGTTTGATGATTGGCAGCATTATGGTGTGAAGCCATGGATCTAGTCGTGATCATACACTTGACGGGTGAGATGAGAAGGTTACTGGAACAGGGGCTCCGGCGGCAATGAACACAACTGGCGCCCGGACTAACCAAGTTCCCACAGACGGCGCCAACTGATAATACCGTTCGTCGATGGTGGATGGACTGGACCGATCCAAGCTCCTCAAGCCCACGTCCGAGTGAAGAGGTCCACCAGAAGACCTACAAACAAGTTCAACGGGGAACAGGGTAGTCCCCCAGCGAACCCTCCAGCATGTAAATTAGAAGTGGAAGTAGGGAATGTAGAGCGAGAGAGAAAGAGAGAGAGAGGAACAGAATACTTAACCTTCTTCTTGTCTTCGATGCTTACTTATATCCTTTGGTAATCATTTCACTGTCCCTTCCGACGTGCCCCCCTCGCCGAAAGCCTGTGCTGTAGCTTACCTTGTACAGGGTAAGGGGGGGCTGTTCCGACGGGGAGGTGTTGTCGTAATAAATGCTGCGATGGGCTGCATTAATGGTGATGTATTGTGGCAATAACTTTGCAGATCTTTGTCTGCTGACACGGCCTATTCTGCACCTGCCACGTGTCCGAATATCATTAGTCCTTCACACTCAGTTGGCCTCCAGCTGTCCTGGGGCTTACCAGCCGGGTTATGTTATGGGCCCTAGATGATGGGCCTAGGGTTGCTCACCGTGGGCTGTAGCCCTTATGGGTCTATCCATGTCAATATTCACATTTACAATGCGAATGTTTCGTCACGTGAATGTTCACACCGTCAATGTGAATGTCCATACCATCAATGTGAATATTTATATTGTCAATGTAAATGTTTGCACTATCAATGTGAATATTCATACGTCAATGTAAATATTTACATTGTAAAATATGAATGTTCACATCATCAAATTGCTAATCGTTAAAAAAATATTTATAAAGGTATAAATGCCCATAAAATACCTCAAATAAGAGAATTGTGATTTGGTAGATCAAATGTTTAAATAATAGGATTTATTATAATACAAAAATATCTTATGGACTAATTAAGATACCAACACTTGAAAAAAAATTCTAATATATCTCCCTATTTTTTATAATATATATATACTAGCATATCGCCCATACTATGCATGGATTATATTTACAATTATCTATATATGTGAATTGTGATTTTTAAATGTCTTTTTTTTTTAAAATGCCTTCTTTTTTTCCTTTTTTATATTATATTAAAGTTTAATATTTTGATAATAATCATATGTGTTAGACTTTTCAAGGAATTAAATGTCTTTTTTTTTATTATATTATATTAAAGTTTAATATTTTGATAATAATCATATGTGTTGGACTTTTCAAGAAATTTTTTTTATATTTGTTCTTAATACATTAAAGTGTTATTATGAGAAATAATAATCATATGTATTGTGACTTTTCAAGGAATTCATATGTGTTGGATGTCAAAGAATTTTTTTTTATGTTTGTTATTAATGCATTAAAGTGTTATTATGAGGGCAATATTTGAGGGTTAGGAAAAGTTAATAAATGCTAAGATTTTTTTTTTTTTTAAATCAGAAAATTTAGATTGGGAGATTGGAGCTCCCACAAGACTTGGAGTTAAAAACTTCATTTTACTTAATATATAGTATACATATAGATAGATACTTAAAAAAATCAATTCCTAGCAAGCCATTAATTACATTATAATTAAACGATACGTCTTGATGTAAGTTAATAGCTTAATAGCTTTAGTGATTTTATTACAATTATTTTTAAAAAATTAACAGTCTAATAATTTAAAAAATATATCTTTTATTTTTTTAAAGATAAATATAACAAAACTATACGACTACAATTATCAAATTAATATAATCTTTTCACTAATGATTTACACACTAGAGTTTTATAGATGAATAAATCAGATCATCAAGATGAGATTCGTGTGAACCCTACAAGTGCAAACAAATTCGTCCAGTCCATAGATAATTTGTTTCCATAATATTTTATGATATTTTTTTTATTCAGATTTGTTATTTACACCAATCATTCTTATAAGAGTAAATAGGTGATAAATTTAATTTAGAGACTGTCTAAGGTATTAGGTCCAATGGATTTTTTTGTTATTGATGAAAAGTCTACCATTTGTGAAATAGTTTGGTGAGAAGTGCTTTTGTTAATTTTGAAGGGCATTTTGTTTTCAATTTTACCCTTTAATTTATCTGTTTATTTTTTTTATCTGTTGACTTTCATTGACTATCTATTTAAAAATTGTCCTATTTGTTCAAAAAATTCCCTATCTCTTGAATTTTTTTTCTTATATGTTCAACATTTTTCCTATCTGTTCAAATTTTTTACCCTTATATGTTCAAATATCTGTCCAAATTTTATTATCTGTTTAATTTTTTCACTTATCTGTTTAAAACTATTTGTTCAATTTTTTATCTGTGAAAATTTTAAACACATTTTATTATCGGTTCATTTAGGTTACACATAGACAGGAAAAAAGTGTGGCTCATTTTCCACAGCATTCAAGAAAAGAATCTCATATCTATCTACAGTATGAAACTATTTCACAAAATAATGATTCATTCATGTATTACTAGGAACAAAGTGACAATTCATTTGATATTACCAGGAACAAAATAAAATCCACTCATGTAAACAACATACATATAAATATACATATAGATATGTATATATATGTCCAAGCAAATCTTTCTTCTTCTTCTTTTCTTTTTTTTTTTTTTTTTTTTTTTGAGGGGAGCTTCAATGTCTAATTAAGACAAATCCATATTTTGACAACCAAATTACATTTATAGGGAACAACAATTTTGGAAAAATTAAAGGAAAATGCTATAGGCCCCAAATTTTCTACCAAATAAATGACCAAATGTCTTACATGAGTGTAAGGTCCACAAATTTGCGAACCCCACATCTATATAAGACATTTAGTTATTTATTTGGTAGAATATTTGATATCCTTAACATTGCCCTTTTGATAACCTCAATTCTCAAATTAGCTTCAAATTTGAACCGAAAAGATGAACATATGTAGTAATGCAGGTTCCAGATCAAGAATGGGAATTTCAAAAAAAAAAAATAATAATAAAAACCAAATTAGCAGAAAAGGAAAAGGAAAAGAAACATTAAATTGCATGATGCCAACATTCAATAACAAAATATATACATACATTTGATACAGAGTATGACTAACATACACAAAAAGAAAGAAACCAAGATATGGATCCTTCGCATCACAGATCAGGTAAGAACATAGAAAAAAAAATGAATTCATTAATTACGTACAAGGGCAATCAAATAGAGTATACACATTCATCATCAAAAATATAAAAGTACAAGAATAGAGTTAGAGAACAAACATAAATTTGAGAGTACAAACACACACAATACAGTAAGCAAGACTCTCACAAAAAGAGTGTCAAATCTGAAGAGAGAACATGTTTTATATATATACACAGATATGAAGAGCAAAACTTTGTGAATCACCAGATCTATTTTTGAAATATATGTGTATAGAGAGAGAGAGATTTGACAAAGATATACACATAGATCTAAGAAACTTCAAATTTGTATGATGTAAAATATGTTCTCAAAGTTTGACAAAGATATATACAAAAATCTGAACATATGATGTAATCGAGATGGCGACAGCGTAGAGCTTCGTGATGACGACAGTGACACCGCCGATGAAGGAACACGCGAGAAAGCGAGAGAGTGGTGATGATGGAGAGAAAACACACAATAGAGAGAGATGAGTGTATGTGCGATGACCCCCATTAAAGATTAATAGGAGGTTCAGAGAGAAAGAGGGAGATGGAGGACGTCGCCATATAAGAGATATTGGAACAATCTTTTGTGTAAAATAAATAATGTGAAACCAAATCAAACAAATAAAAATAAATTACTTATCGAATTTATTTATCGAAATAAAAAGTACAAAATAAATCAAGTCGAGTGTGTGACACTCTATCTTTAAGATAGATTCGCCCCGTTTCGATGCTTATGGTTAAATGGCGTCTATCTCCTAGGATACAATAATCTACACAAATTGTAGTAACACTCCAAACAATTTGTACGGCGAACAAAAACCTGTATTCTATACTCTCCAAATTTTCCCTAAAATAATATGAAGAATAAAATGATGCAAGAGAGCAAAAACTGGAGAGAAACAAATGAATTTCGGAAGGCCCAAATTGCTGGAATGGTCCAGGTATTTATAGGCTTGAACAGGTCCGAAATACAAACCGAACAGGTAGGTTTTTGAATTCAACAGGTGCAAACAGTTTTGGATTGATAATTGCTGCAGTTTTGAATCCATCCAAACTGCTGGGCAGTTTTATAACTGTTTAGATAGTTTAATCTGCTGGAATTCGAACTGGAGAAGGCAACTTATGAACAGAAAATTAAATTTAAATTTTTGCACAAAATTTGAATTAATTTTGTTTAGAAAAATAAATTTTCCTGCAAGAATTTTTTTGAAAAATTCAAATAAATGTTGTCAAAAAAATTAATGTTAGAACCGACCCGACCCGACCCACAACCTGCACTCGCGCCCCGGCACGGCTTGGCTCAGCAGGACGGATGGCGGCGTGCGCGCGTGTGTGGTGGTTTGGGCCAAGATCTACTTTGTCCATCACTCCTTCCTTCTACAAACTTGGGGTGCCCCTTGGGGCCAAACCCAAGTATTGCCACCTAGAGCTTATATACATACACAAGCTCTCTTAAAGTTTCAATGTGAGACAAACCTTACAAAGAAACCCACATTTTATTCTTTAATTATCTATTCCACGAACCCGAAAACGACATCAACTTCATATTCACTCATAAATGGTTTTGACGAACTGTTTACATCGTGTGACTTGCCATACGGCAAGGAATACGTCACCTCTTTGGACCTACCCCAAAAAACGTGTGGGCCCCACTCAAATTTGAGCTCAAAATTGGCCTAAAATAAGCCTATAAAACCAAACTTTCCAACAATCCCCCACATGAATGGAATTTAACAGAGAGAAAATGCAACAACATGATCTAATTACAGAGAGTACAGAAATTAGAAATATTCTACAAAGGATAGGTAGGTTTTGGCTTTGAACCTTTCCTTATGAGACACTATCGGATTACTAGTTAATCAGTGAACATGATGTCTTGAACTATTCAGCCATTTGTGTAAACCAAGACAATAAAGCTCACACGGTATATTACTAGACACAGTTTAGTTCTCATTATTGTGTTCATTTTGGCCCTAAACAACTTGATCTTTCACGAGTGTTCTAGAGAATTATAGCCCTTCACAAATCTCTTAGAATCAGCCCAGTTCACACTCATATAGGTGATTCTTCTGAAGAGTATTCTGCCATACTCCACTAAGTATTCATAGATATAAGAATCATTAAAAATTTTGCTTAACCTAAAACGTTGCAGACATCACTATTTCATCACAAAAATGGGTAGGAGTTTGACTCTCCAGTGATCATTCTGAGTCATACACAACTCGGTTGTCCCTTTGAACCTAGATCTTAGGATCTCCAGTCAACTAGGTTGGGTTGCCATTGTGGTAACTCTTATTTAATAGGCTTAAGTCACATTCCCCTCGATGAATTCTCAACTAACTCTCTTGCTAACCCTTTAGTTAGTGGATCCGCTATGTTGTCTTTAGACTTCACATATTCAAAGGAAATAATTCCATTAGAGAGTAATTGTCTCACGGTGTTATGTCAACAACGAATGTGTCGTGACTTACTATTATATATATGACTCTGTACTCTATCTATTACTAATTGACTATCACAATGTATGCATATTGCAGGCACTGGTTTTGGCCACATTGAAATATCTTTAAGGAAATGACGAAACCATTCTGATTCTTCCCCAGCTTTATCTAAAGCTATGAATTCAGATTCCATAATAAACCTAGCAATGCAAGTCTATTTGGAAGATTTCCAAGATACAACCGTACCACCAAAAGTAAAGACATACCCACTGGTAGGGGTGACCAGCGAATATATCGATTCGCCCAAACTGATCTGCCGTATTTTGGACAAATACGTGATGACGAGCGAACGGTTAAGAATTGATTTTTCCAAATCCGCCTAGTTTTGGACGGATGGCGGATTTAAGGTTCCTTTGGCCGCAACCGAACCGCCAAACCGCGAGCACCCTTAGTAATTTGTAAGATTTTGTGTTTTCAATTTGTTTAGATATTCTATTTGTGTTTTCAATTGAAAAACAGTTTAAATATTCTATTGAAAAAGAATTTTCAACTTGAATATATTTTTTGGTTTTAAATCTAAGTCTAAAAATAATAAATAAATAAAAATGATATGTGCTGGTTAGTTTTTGTTTTCAAAAATAGATATAGATGTAACAATACAAAGGCATACAATCTTTACTACTGTTCTGTTCATAGTTTTAGTGGTTTGAATTGTTTTTATATTTTAAGAACCACAGATTGTAAACTTTATGTATTACTTTATATGGATGAGACATACTGTGATTGTAATATGTGGATAAGGCATGCAGTGATTGTAATACTTTTTTAAGTCATTGACTGTAATATATATATATTTTTTTTTGAGGAAGTGCACAAGTTGAATTATGTTGAAAATTTATAAAATTTTAAGCCGCCAAACCGATTCACATATATCCACCAATCCGCTCAACGCACATCTGCCGAATTGACGGACGGATGCGGATTGAATTTCTCCAATCCACCAATTTGGCTGATGGATAGCAAATTTGAGTTTTTGTGGCTGCAACCGACCTACGCCCAACCATACCCGCTGGTGGATTTTGAGTCTCTAGTATCCAATATCCAATTTGCATCACAGAATCCTTCAAGTACTACTAGATATCTAGCATAATTTAGCCTAATGTTACGAGTAAATCGGAGATATCTTAGAACCTTTATAATTGCTTTCCAGTGTTCTACTCCTAGATTACTCGTAAATTTACTTAATTTACTTACTGCATAAATTGTATCAAGGCAAGTGCAGTTCATTAAGTACATTAAGCTTTCAATAATTTGGGCATACTCTAATTGAGAAATACTTTCCTATACATTCTTAGAAAGAAACAAATTAACATCTACAGGTGTTCTAACAAGATGATCATCATCTTTGCTGAATTTTTCAAGTATTTTCTCAATGTAATGTGATTGTGACAAAGCATAACCTTCTGATGTTTTGTAATTTTCATACCAAGTATTACATCAGCAATCCTCATGTCTTTCATGTCAAAATGTTTATTCAATATTTTCTTGATAGTTTTAATCATGTCATTATTACTACCTATGATGAGCATATCATCTACATAAAGACATACTATAACATAACATAACATTTGTTTGTATTTTTAATATAAACACATTTGCCACATTGATTAATCTTAAATCCATTTGGCATAATTGCTTTGTCAAATTTCTCATGCCATTACTTTGGCGCTTGTTTTAAACCATATAATGATTTAACCAATTTACACACTTTCTTTACTTTTCCTGGAATAAAAAATCCTTCTGGTTGTTCCATGTAAATTTCTTCATCTAACTCACCATTTAAGAAAATAGTTTTTACATCCATTTGATGAATTTCTAGATTGTATAGAAATGCAATGGCAATTAGAATTTTAATGTATGTTATTCTAGTAACTGGTGAGTATGTGTCTAAGTAATCAAGACTTTCTTTTTATCTATATCCTTTGACCACAAGTCTTGTTTTGTATTTGTCAATTAATCCATCCGCTTTCATTTTTTTTTTAAAATCCACTTGTACCCAAGAGGTTTACAACCTGGTGGCAAATCCACTAATTCTTAAGTGTGATTTTGTAAGATAGATTCAATTTCACTATTGACAGCCTCTTTCCATAAAGGAGTTTCAGGATTGGACATAGTTTCTTTAGAATTTAAAGGCTCATTTTTCTAACAAAAATGTTAGAAAATATAGACCAAAAGATTTTGAGGTTCTAGTATGTTTACTACGCCTAGGTTCCTCTTCCTCATTTTGATCTATCTCTTGCTCTTGTTGTTAATCATGATTAGTAATAACATCATAAGATCTTTTACTAGAATTAGTCTCATGTCCAGTCTTATTTGGAAATATATTTTCAAAAAATGATACATCCCAAGATTTAATAATAGTATTTATATGCATTTCGGAATGTTATGACTTATGAATCAAAAATTGATATGCACTACTATTCTTGGCATAACTAATGAAAATGTAATCAATAGTTTTAGGATTTATCTTAGTCTTTTTAGGACTAGGAATAACCACTTTAGCCAAACACCCCTACACTTTTAAATATTAGTAGGATAGTACTCTCCCATGCCACATTTCATAAGGTGTTTGATTCACTTTTTTTCGAGGTACTTTATTAAGTATATAATTAGCAGAAAGTATTGCTTCCCCCCACAAATTCTGAAGTAATTCAGAACTTATTAACATGACATTCATTATTTTTTTTAAAGTCCTATTTTTCCTTTCAGCAATTCCATTTTGCTGAGGTGAGTAAGAAGTATTGGTTTGATGAATTATTCCTTATTCTTTACAAAACTCACCAAAAGGTGATTCATATTTATCATCTCTATCACTTCTAAGCTTTTTAGTTTTCTTACCAAATTGATTTTCAACTTCATTCTTATATTGAATGAAAGTTTCCCAAACTTCATCATTGGTTCGAATTAAATAAACATAACTATCTAGTATAGTCATCTATGAAAGTGATAAAATATTTTTTCTCACCTCTAATTTGAATTGATTTAAAATTACAAATGTCACTATGAATTAATTCAAGTGGCTCCATACTTTGTTTAATTGAATGAAAATGAGTTTTAGTTAATTTTGCCTCAACGCAAATTTCATATTTATGATTTAAATCAATGTCAAACTTAGGTAAACATTCCATATTAATTAATCTACGCAAATATCCATAATTAACATGTTCTAGTCTACCATGCCACAAATTTGAAGACTTAAGCAAGTAAGAAGAAGATTTATTATTAATAACAGCGAGTACAATAGTCATTACATTCATTTTGAAAAGACCATCAGACATGTAACATTTTCCTACATATATCCTGTTTTTGGTAAGTACAAATTTGTCACTTTCAAAAACTAGCCTAAACCCATTTTTACTCAACAAAGATCCGGAAACAAGATTCTTACGAATGTCTGGTACATGCAGCACATTGTTGAGAGTGAGTTCATTTTCAGATGTCATCTTCAGAATAATCTTTCCTTGTCCTTCAACTTTAGAAGTTGAGGAGTTGTCTATAAAAAGTTGTTCACCGTTGTCCATCGCAGAATAAGATGTGAACATCTTTTTGTCGGCACAAATGTGGCGAGTAGCACCAGTACCCACCCATCATTCTTTAGGATTTCAGACAAGGTTTGCCTTAGAAACAACTGCTGAAAGATTTATGTCCTCAACACCATTGGAAATTTTGTTCACTTCGATAATATTAGCTTGAGCAGGCTTCTTGTTTGATATTTCTTTGTCTTTGCACTTGCTACGACAGTCTTTGGACCGATGTCCCTCTTTGTCACAGAAGTAACATTTGTCATTAAACTTGTACTTCTTATTTTCCCCTGCTTTATAGCCTTGTGTGGAACTTTCTCTGGAATACTTCTGTTTATTTCCTTGTGGAGCATGTTCCGCCACATTTGCCTTTGACTCTATTGGATGCTTACCAGCCCGCTTTTCAGAATTGTAGTTGTCCTCCTCAATCCTCAAACGCACAATCAATTCTTTAAAAGTCATTTCTGTACGCTTGTGTTTGAGGTAGTTCTTGAATTCTTTCCAGCCTTGTGGTAATTTTTCAATTAAGGCAGCAACTTTGGAGGATTCACTGAAAGACATGCCTTTTGCATGAATGTTATGCCGAATGAGTTGGAGATTTTAAACTTTGCTGATCACAATTTTATAATCAACCATCATAAAGTCCAAAAATTTGCCTACTATGAATTTTTTCAAGCCAACATCTTCTGTCTTGTATTTTTTCTCCAAAGACTCCTACAGTTCCTTTGCCGTTTTGATAGAACTGAAGACGTTGCATAATGTGTTGTCAAGTCCATTCAAGATGTAGTTTCGGCAAAGGAAATCAACATGTTTCTAGGCATCGACCGCAGCAACCACTTGCCGGTCGATTTCATCCGCTTTCAGAATTGGAGCATCCTCACAGAGAAAACGTGCCAGGTTGAGAGTAGTAAGATAAAACAACATTTTCTGCTACCATTTTTTAAAATCAATTCATAAGAACTTCTCTGGCTTTTCACTGTAATTGATTGGTACAGTTACAACAGAAGAAGAGATTGGAGCAATTGCAGCCACTACACTAATACTTGTTTGAGCATTAGTTTCAGTAGCCATGAATTCTAAATTATAAAACAAAATTATAATTAGAATTTTATATTACACAGAAAATTGAAACCAAAATACATAATTTAATTCTGTAAAAATAAAAGAAACAAGAATTGTAACTTTTATTTTCAATTAATTTGAAAACAAAAAAAAAATTATTTAATCAAATTAATTCCACATAGAAAATTAAAATTTTGTAACACTTCAATAATTAAAATACTGAAACAGAATTTTAATTAATGAAAACTCAGAAATTATTTCTAAAAACAAAAAATTAATTTTTGACCAACTTCACAAATAAATATTTTGAATTGTTAATGACTACCAGTATATTACTACTAGTTGTCAAAGAAAATAAACAGTATATTATTACTATTTATTTTTCTAACCAGAATATTATTTGTAAAAACACAGAAAATAATTTCTGTAAGAATAAGAAAAAAGAAACGAAACAAATGAAAATTTTTGTTTAAACAAGATAATTTGTATCTATCTTACGATTGTTGGAACAATTTTCTGTGTAAAATAAATAATGTGAAACCAAATCAAACAAATAAAAATAAATTACTTACCAAATTTATTTACCGAAATGAAAAGTACAAAATAGATCAAGTCGAGTGTGTGACACTTTGTCCTTAAAACAGATTTGCCTTTTGATTACGGTTAAATGGAGCCTATCTCCTAAGATACAATGATCTACACAAATTGCAGTAGCACTCTAAACAATTTGTACGATGAGCAAAAACCTGTGTTCTATTCTCTCAAAATTTTTCCTAAAATAATATGAAGAATAAAATGATGCAAGAGAGCAAAAACTGGAAGAAAACAAGTGAATTTCGGATGTCCCAAATTTATAGGCCTGAACAGGTCTAAAATTCAAACCGAACAAGTAGGTTTTTGAATTCAACAGGTGCAAACAGTTTTGGATAGATAACTGCTACAGTTTTGAATCTGTCCAAATTGTTGGAATTCGGACTGGAGGAGGCAACTTATGGACAGAAAATTAAATTTTCCCGTAAGCATTTTTTTGAAAAATTCAAATAAATTTTGCCAAAAAAATTAATATTAGAACCGACCCGACCCGACCAACAACACACACCCGCGCCCGGCACGGCACCGCTCAGCCGGATGGTGTTGTGTGTGGTGGTTTGGGCCAAGGTCCACTTTGTCTATAACTCCTCCCTTCTACAAACTTGGGGTGCCTCTTGAGGTTCAATCCAAGTATTGCCACCTAAAGCTTATATACATATACAAGCTCTCTTAAAGGTTCAATGTGGGACAAGCCTTACAAGGAAACCCACATTTTATTCTTTAATTGTTCTTTCCACGAACCCAAAAACGATGTCAACTTTCCATTCACTCATAAATGGTTTTGACGAACCGTTTGCACCGTATGACTTGCTATGCGATAAGGATCACGTCACCTCTTTGAACCCACCCCAAAAGACGTGCGGGCCCCACTCAAATTTGGACTCAAAGTTAGCCCAAAATAAGTCTGTAAAACCAAACTTTCCAACACGATGGAGGTACGACAATGACGGCGATGGCAGATAAGGCGACGACGGTGGTGAAGAGTAGGCAGTGATGACGAAAACGGAGGTGGTGACGGCATAACCAAGGGTTTAGATCACAGAGAGAAACGATTTCATTTGAAAAATGTAGGTTTAGTTGGTATATATATATATATATATGCAATTTGGGCATAGAAAATTGGAAATGATTTATAGACAAAGTATTTTAGAATATGAGTCTTTAGATTTACGAACCGAGTGCCCTTTTTATAATTAAAAATTAAATTTTGTCATTTATTACATATTGGAAATTTTGATTTATAAGTTATGGATATATGATTTATTAATAAATGTTCTTGTTTTTTTATGCTAAATACAAATATGGAGTACATCAATAAGGATGTGAATAATATTTTACTATTTATTTTGAGCATTTAATATTTAAAATGATTTATAATGCAAAATTAATTTAAATAAGTGGAAATTTTTTATGATTGAAAAGTTGTGAAATAATGCTTTCAATTTTTATTATCCGCGCTTTCAAGAATAAAATCAATATCACTTGATTACGACTCATCTCACGTTATATGTTGATTTGAAAAATATTAGGTCATGTTTGTCATAATTTAAAAAAAATTAAAAAATTAAAAAGTCACTATCCTATTTAAGTTATATTACCTCTCTATCACATTACTTCAAACCCAACTCATATTTTATAAAAAGTCAAAAAGTACATTTATTTAGATCATTCCAAACCACCCCTTAATTATTTCTTGCGTTATTCTACCGTATTTATAAATTTAAATAATTTAATGTTCAAAATTAATTTTCTTTTCAGATAATTTAGAGTGTTAATTGATTTTTTTTATTTTTTTTATTTTTTAAATCAAGCACGTCAAGTTTCGTTACAAAACATTTGAATGGCATTTATATTGAAAACAATTCTCCAAATTTAAAAACAAAAATATGGCATACATGATTTCATGTTTTGGGACCTGGGAGCGTTTGTGCCATAGGCACACTATGATGTTGTGAGGCCCATGAGGTCTTATCCTGAATCTCATATCGTTAATCCAAATTATTTACATTATAAGATTTACGGAGTAAATTCTTTAAAAAAAAATTAAATTAATTAGATATTTGTAACATAAAAACAAAACAACATTTATTTTTAAAGAAAATAAACGTTAGCATAAATTTGATAATTTGTTTTAAAACAATTAGGAATTGATTATAAGGTTACACATGTTCAATTAAATTTCTTTTTTTCATGAACGATATATTTAACGATCCTTATAATATGAATGACTTAAATTATCAAAATAAATATGAAATAAGTCCCTATGGGATCTCACAACATGCATAGCACGCTCCTCAAGTCCCATGTTTTGTGTATTTGTTTATGAAAGACCATACCTCTTGGTCAAAACTGGTTTTTTTTGTTTTTTTTGGAGTTTCGATACTTTTACTTTCACAATTTCAGTAAGGACAAAAAAGTATCTGTTGTGTTTAGTTAGGAGATTTGAAGAGGAATTTAGAAAGAGAATTGGAAAAAATAGATGAAATATGAATAAAACATATATATTCCACCTAGTTTCACATACCTTTTTGCTTTCCTTTTCTAAATCCCCTAACCAAACACATCGTATATGTTTTATAAAGCAAAAGAGACATGGTTATGATTACAAAACAAATAACAATCAATTTTGTAACAAAGTTATTGTATGATATTGTGACAAAAAAATTCAAAAGTATCACATTTGTGTTGATCCTATTCACTTCATCACTGTTTTTACACAAATGTTTGGTTCTAGTGATTGTTAATACCTATATAAAATGTGACTTTCCACATTGCTTTAATAATTTAAGGAGTGACATATTTGTGTTGATTTTGTGCACATTGCACTAGTATCCACACAAATGGTTGGTTGGCATGATGGTCAAATCTCATAAGAATGTGCGACTCTTAGAATGGACCCAATAACATTGAATAGCTTCTTGTTCATGTGTCACCACAAAATGTGACATGTCCCAAGAAATGTTATCCTAAGATAATATGCTAAAAAGATCCTTTGAAAAGGAAATTTTCTCTAGCCAAGCCAGCGAGAAAAACAAAATCACCTCCTCCACCCATCTTTCTATATGATATGCATGGGTATATAATATGAAAAATGCTTAAGATCCCTATTTTTTGAAGATCCCTATAACTCTCTTTGGATCTCTACCATTGATGTATGTATGAGACCCACTCATGTATGTGGGGGGTTCACACCATCAATGGTGAAGATCCAAAGGAGTTGTGGGGGTCTCCAAAAAATAGGGGTCTCAATCATTGTTGATATAATATATGCACACATATATATGCCAGAAATAATATGAGCCAAGAACAAGAAAAAACAAAACCCTATTCCTCTACTTGTATAATTTTTGAAAAGAATCAAATTCTATTTGATTTATTTTAAAATTGAAAACATATAGGCTATCTTTAGATTATGAATTGATTCAGGAAAATAAGAATGTATTAAAATTCTTCAACTTTATTTATTTATTTTAATTTTTTTCTATAATTGGTCCAAATTAAACTGTACTTAGCAGGTTGTATACATGCTCTCGAACCCTTGAAAATATAAAATGATATGTGCTCATTTAGCTTTTCCGTTTCAAGGAGAAACACTTGCTATTAAATTTTAAAAACATCAGCATCACCTTATTTATGAGTTTCTGTATAAGTAATGTTTATGAATTGCTTTTCGATAAGCAAGTAGAGATGTACAAAAATCATAGCACTTGTGCCAATGACACACATTGTTGTGGTGTAAATTTAGCATGTATTTTTATAGTAAGACAAAAAGTATTCAGTGTGCTTTGTTTCAATTTTCTAAATTTAATTTTTAAAAAATTAAGTTTTTATTTTTCATGTTTTTTTTATTATTTTTAGCGAATATTTTTAAAATGTTAAGCAATTTTTTTTTTAAAACTTTTTTAGATGCACCTTATGTGGATATATCTAAATAGTAAAATATTTATGAAAAATTAATAAATACACAAAAATATGAAAAATATACTCCATTTTTTTTTGTATTTTTTGGTATTTAGTGAATTTTGTAAAGACCTTTTTTCACAAATATTATTTATTTTAGTGTATTTATGTTAGGAGAAAATATTTGGTGGCCCAAATTTTGTAGCTTGAATGGCTTGAATGTGTTAAAATGACGTTGTTTACACTCAAAACAATGTCGTTTTGGGTATTTTGAGCCATTCGAGCCATGATTTTTCGGGTCACCTAACGTTGTTGTATGTTAGGTGTGTCTAAAAATTAAAAGAAATTGCTTAAAATATTAAAAGTATAATTTTGTAAAAAGTGAATTTTGAAAATCGAAACCAAACAGAGTAAATCGTATTTTAAACATTACCATATTATTTGACTCTTTTTTTTTTAGTTTTGGCTACAAGTATATATGTATGTCAAGAGGGTGCTGCAATGTGAAATCTTTGACAACTTCGATTTTCTTAATGCCAATGGGGGTAAAGTGTAGTAGAGCACATGTAGGGTTGAATAAGGAATTTGAAAAATATGCAATTCGAATTGGCTCAGTCTAATTTGGTAGGTTTTAGATTGATTTGTTGAATTCGTGGTTCCGTTTTTGATTGTCAAATTAGGATTTTGTTTTTCGCGAATTGGTTCCGAATTGGAATTCACGGTATTGTTGGATAATCTTCAATGTATTCAACAAAAGAATTAAAGAAAGGAGATAAATTATTTTATTACAAAAATCAAAACAGTATATAAAATAAAATAAAATAACAGATTCTTGTTTTGTTACAAAAACAAAATCATAATCTAAAAAAGAAAAAATAATAAAACAGAAAATAAATTCATTACTTACCTTATTAATTTGTCGAACAAATTTTTGATCAAGTCTAGTGTTTAACATCGTGTCCTTAAGACAGATTCGTCATTTCCACCGTGCTTTCAGATTTTGGACGTTTATTCTCCAAGATAAGATGATCAATAACGAATAGTAGCAGAACTACGAACATACTTTGTGTTTATACTCTTTCTCATAGGAAAAATAATGCAGCAAAATGCAGAGAGCAATAGCAGAATTGAGGATGAAAATTCAGTGAAAATCCAAATGAAGGACTTGTCTATTTATAGGTGCAATGGTGGCTTTTCAAATTTAAATTTAACAGGTAGCAAACCTGTTTGAGCAGGTATAGTACCTGTTCGATTTGAATTAAACAGATACAAACCTGTTTGAATTTAAATTAAATAGGTATGAACTTGTTGGGTTTGAACTGAACAAATTTGAATATGTTCGGACAGATATGGAGCCTGTACAAAAAAAGTTTCCTTAACCGAAATTGGAAAACAAATCTGGACAAATTTTATTTTTCTAAAAAATAAAAAATAAATTCAAATGTTTTTGGCCCAAAAACATAAGTATTGGGCCGAACAAGCCCAATCCAACCTCACACCACGCACTCAAGCCTAGCCCAGCCCGACCTGATGGATGGTGGTGCGTGTTTGTTTTGGGTCCAATGGGTCTAGCCCACTTTGCTCATAATTTCCTCCTCTACAAAACTTGAGTGCTCCTTGGAGCCTATCTCAAGTTCCAAACCCAAGCCTTATTAACCCATACAAAGTTTGTCCACTAAATCAATATGGGACAAATCTTAACTCAAACCTTTATGGAAATTCTACTAAACATACAATTTTCATGGAACCCATTTTGGCATCAATATTCCATTCATCCGATAATGGTTTTGAACAACTAAATAAACTACGTGAATCACAACACGGTATAGAACGCATTACCACTTAGACCCGCCAACTTTGGCGTATGGGTCCCATCTAAAAATTAGACCAAAGTTTGAAAAAAATCTGTTTTTTCCAATAACATTTTTCAAACCATTTCTAACAGGTTTTAGATTAGAACTGATCCAGTTCATATATAACTTAAACTATATATAGAATGAAGTAAGACTATTGCATGTGTTAAAATGTAACCATTGTAAAGCTTCCTATGCTTGGGGTTAGTGCAAAATGGAGCTAGCATATTGAGGAAATATATTACAAACTGTCCCAATTCTCCTCGGAATCAATAGAAGGAAAAATAAGATTTTTATCTGATGGGAATTTTATACTTGTTATATGTTGAACAATATGTTTATATATTAGATATTATGTTTGTTTACGTTAATTGTGGAATAATATGCATGCTTATATTTCAAAAAATTATGGACAGATTAACGTTGAAATAAAAATGTTATATGTTTTTTTCTTTGTGAACAAATTATGTGAAACCGTAGTTACAAATCGAGTCGAATTGTATTTAAATGATTTGGTTTGGATTAGTTTTACAATTTAAATGGATTGGCTTAATTTTAATTTTTAGAGAACCGTAGGCAACGAATTTGTCATAATTTTATCCTAAATCAAACTAATTCGGACCATACTCACCTCTAATCACATGGGGGAGATGAAGACCTTCAAAAGTACAGGGTTATTGTTTTATTTTCAATTGTGAAATAAGAATTCCAAATTCATTGGGAACCTCATCGCATCTCGTAGAACGGGAAATTTTTAGAAATTTGCCTTTACCTTGAAGCATGCATATTTGAGTTTAAAAAATAGTTGATAACGGATCATATGGCTGGGTTGTCACCGAAGATTTTTGGAAGCCTAAAATTAAATATCAAATATAGTGTAAATTTTTTAAATTTGTAGTCTTGGGATCAACTACATTCTATTAATTTATGGGTAAATTAATAATTATTAATTTATAAAGATATATATATATTTTTTTTGACTTAACAGTAAACATATTATATTTATTCACTTATCAAGGTTCGATAAATTTGATTTATCACATCAAATACTAAGTTAAAATTCAAAGTATTATAAGATATACTTTTATATTTAACAAATTAAGAGTTCATTAAATTATAATTAGCATAAAGATCCAATGTATTAAACTTAATTAAAACAAGTGCATACAATATATTGAATGAAAACAATCACTATCTAACCCAATACAATCTCTTATTCTCCATGGTATCTGTGGGGACATAATTTTTGAATGACAACACGTAGCCGAGGTGTCACCGAAGTGCCAGCCAAGGTGCCACGTGTCCTGGTCACGACGCCGAGATCATCTCGACTAGGCCGAGGTTATTTGCGAAGATACCGGAATCCGAGATAAGTGGATAAGGGACAAAAGTCCTAGAATGAGAGAAGACTTCAGTTTGAGTAAAGATAAGACTCTTAGAGAGTTTATCCTAATCCTACTGGGAGTCCAAGATTAGCAGTAATCCTAAGTCCATTAGAGCTAGGCTTCTATTGGGACTAAGTTTGTGTTGGCTATAAAAGAAAGGCACCCTCATGGGTCTAAGGTATACTTTTTATGCCCTGTCTAGTGAGTTAAGCACTATTGGCTATCTTTGAGAGATATTTTACTGACTTGATCGTCGGAGTGCCCCCGGGTGGACGAACCACCGCCGAAATCTCTTCTTTCTGTTGCAGGTCGTTCGGGCTTAATCTATTTTGCCGGTGTTATCCAGCTGAATACTTAGCTGGCAGTGTGGTCGGAAATTGACATACACAATTTGGTGCCGTCTGTGGGAAAGAAAGGAGAATAGATGGCCAGCAACGGACAGAAATAGAAAGTTGGGAACGACATCCCTACTAGAAGTGGGAAACATGTAGACCTTGACGTCGAAGAAGACAATTGCAACGAAAAGACTCGTGAGAAGAATCACGGAGAAAAAGATGTCGGCTAGGAGGGTGACGTACCAAAGAAATCGGACCGAGGTAGGTACTATAACGAAGACGATCTCCGGGTGTGGAAAGAAAGATGCCTGCGGAGAGACGGCGAGGTGAAAGCAATAGCGAACAAATTGGCGGACCTGCAAACGGTCGCCAATTTCTTAATGCAGAACAACGTCATGCAGCCACCGTTTCCTCTACAAGATACGTCGATTCCAGCGGCCAAAAAAGATGCCCATAAAGGGGGGCAGAACATAGTTCCTGCAGTCCTTTACCACAACAGGGCAAATGGGCATTCTCACCGGCCTTCACGAGAGGTTAGGCATGGAGAATCAAAGAGGGCTAGAGAATGATGCTTGGGAGTTGGAATTTACAAGCTAAGGTTGGTTTAACATTTGTTGAAATTTTAAAAATTTACAAATTGAAGTTAAGCCAAGGTCATGTTTACCACTTGTTGAAATTTTAAAAATTTACAAGGTGAAATTAAACCGAGGTTATATTCAACACTTGTTGAAATTTTAAGGAAAATTTATAAGTTGAAGTTAAACCGAGGACATGTTTAACACTTGTTGAAAATTTTAAAAAAAAATTACAAGTTGAAGTTAAACCGAGGACGTGTTTAACACTTGTTGAAATTGAAATTTACAAGTTGAAGTTAAATCGATGACGTGTTTAATACCTGTTGAAATTTAAATTTACAAGTTGAAGTTAAATCGAGGACGTGTTTAACACTTGTTGAAATTTGAGAAATTTACAGGTTGAAGTTAAATCGAGGTCATGTTTAACACTTGTTGAAATTTTAAAAATTTACAAATTGAAGTAAAACCGAGAAAATGTTTAACACTTGTTGAAATTTTAAAAATTTACAAGTTGAAATTAAACCGGCGTCATGTTTAAAGGAAGGAATGATATAGGTTCCATCATCTCAGGATGCCGAGGTAATGGACTTAGGGGGCAATTGTGGGGACATAATTTTTGAATGACAACATGTAGCCGAGGTATCACCGAAATGCCAACCAAGGTGTCACGTGTCCTGATCATGACGCCGAGATCATCTCGGCTAGGCCGAGGTTATCTGCAGCCGAGGTTATCTGCGAAGATACCGGAATCCGGGATAAGTGGATAAGGGACAAAAGTCCTAGAATGAGAGAAGACTTCAGTTTGAGTAAAGATAAGACTCTTAGAGAGTTTATCCTAATCCTACTGGGAGTCCAAGGTTAGCAGTAATCCTAAATCCATTAGAGTTAGGCTTCTATTGAGACTAGATTTGTGTTCGCTATAAAAGAGAGACACCCTCATGGGTCTAAGGAATGCTTTTTATGCCCTGTCTAATGAGTTAAGTACTATTGGTTATCTTTAAGAGATATTTTACTGACTTGATCGTCAGAGTGCCCCCGGGTGGACGAACCACCGCCGGAATCTCTTCTTTCTGTTGCAGGTCATTCGGGTTTAATCTATTCTGTTGGTGTTCTCCAGCTGAATACTTAGTTGGTAGTGTGATCAGAAATTGACACACACAGTATCTTTAGTTCAAAAATAACAAAATTGGCTTCACATCTCAAAGGTGTCAAGAAAAAAACCATGACATATGAAATGTATTATGTATTTTTTAGTTAATTATTAATTTATAAAATATTTGGGCTCATAAAATACAAAAGAAATATTTGAAATGTATTATCTTATAATTTTATGAAGATTATTAATTTAGCACATTGGTTCCGAGACAAAATCAATTGACTATTTATTTTTGTTTTAAAATTTTTTGAAAGTATGGGCGGGCGAGCTGGGTGACCCGACCCGACCCATTCAGAATACATAAAATCGGTGAAGTCCCTTAGCCAAGGCCTTTCGATCATTGCTCGCCCGTAGCCGTCGGATCAGTATTACAAGATCAAAACCGATCGCTTACGTAACACGCATCCCAATGGCGGGAGCTTAATGGCGGGAGCTTCATCGCTCAAAATTTCCCTCTTATTCTCTCTCTTCACATTTTTATGATGAAAAAAAAACACACACACACACCCTCACACACAACGGTTCATCTCAAAACCCTACCCCCTCTCTCTCCATTGAAACCCAAAACAAAACCCTAACACTCTGCAGATTTTTCGCAGCAACAATGGCCGAAGCCGAGGCCGAGGCCGAGGTCGCGAAGAGACTCATCTCCGACATCGGCAAACAACTCGCCGCCCAAAAATCTTGCCCCAACAAAGACCTTCTCGTAAAATTGCTCAGAGTAAGATCAACTGCACTAATTGCTCACAAATTCAGTTCAATTTTGCTTGCAGATAAAATTTGCACCCGTTTATAATTGAAATTTTGTTAATATAGTGTTTTTAGGTGTCCAGACGCTTTTTCTCTACGTTGTCGTGTTGGGTTGTGGGTATTTGGTATTTGATATGTTGAATAGAAGTACATTTATCGCATCTCCGTATAATTCTATCTACAATGTTCTATAGATTGTATGATGTTACTGTGTTTTTGATGACATTGTACTAATTCTTGACACCTATAATTCTTGACACCTAGATGTTCGACTTTATGGGTTTGCTGTATTTTAGTTTTATCCATTATGTTTTGTATTCTAAGACACCAGAGCTATGGTCCCGAGGTTTTTGCATTACATGTTTTGAATTTTTGACAGCAAGCTGCAAGTGCGTTCCCGGAGTTAGATCAGTCGGCATCTCTAAAACCTGCCATAAAGCCCCTGAGCGATTCTCTTGTTAAGCACAGACTGCTTCTGCATAAAGATAAAGACATTAGACTTCTGGTTGCCATTTGTTTCTGTGAAATTATTCGGGTCCTGGCACCAAACCCCGACCTGACAGATGCTGTTTTTAAGGTATCGATTTTAATTTAATATACCATGTAATCGGTTTGTATCCGTGTGGGTTTACGAGAAACTCGTTTCCTTTGTGCTTGTAACTGCAATCCACACAGTATAAGACATTTTGATCTTGTTGCAGGACATTTTTGAACTTTTCATTAGTTTATTTGCGGAGCTTGCGGATACCACAAGTGCATATTTCTCAAGGAGATTAAAAGTATTGGAGACTGTTTCTAAACTCAAATTTTGTGTGCTAATGTTAGACACAGGCTGTGAAGATTTAGTTCTAAAAATGTTCAATACCTTTTTCACTGTTGTGAGGTTTGGTTTCTCCCTTTGCTTTTATGTTTTGTCTAGAGTTTTCTTGGTTATTTGTGCTTGTTCTTATTATGCATTTTGCAATCAACTGATTCTGTCTATGCTGCCTCGCCTTTGATCACTTGATTCTTTTGGTTAGATGTGAGTGTGGGAAAAGCTTGCTTGATAAGAATTACTGATGTTTTATCCGTCTTCTTGTACTTTCTTGGTGATCTTTTATTCATGTTACAGGTAGTACAACTTTTCAAGTTGTAAAACATGTCAACCAAAGAATGATGCCTTCTTTTAGTTTGGTAGCTTAGTTGCATTTTTTTATTCCTTTCTTTTGATTTGATAGTCTTACTTTTCTCTTGCATGTTTCTATTAATTTTGATTTTCTTATTCCTGAGTATACATGTGTCTAAATTTTCTAATTGGCACACCATATCATCGTCATGTCATTATATCCAAACATAGGGTCCATACCTCCATATGTCTGTAAGATTTTTGAAAGTTTTCTTTATATTCAATTGTGTGTCATAAAACAAAGAATACATCTGATTATATAGTAAACCTAACCCTAAGACTAAAGGAAACATTGCCATATGTATACACCTAAAACACTGCCATATGTATAAACCTAATCTAAAGGAAACACTGCCATCTATATACACCTAAAACACTGTCATATATATACACATATACAACTCTCAGAAAAAGAAACACTGCCTAACCTAATATTCTTAGAAAAGGAAACATTGCTTAATCTAATATTCTCACACCCCCGCTCAAACTCAAGGTGTTATAACAAAAAACACTGAGAGTTTGTCAAGAAGAAACTGAAACCGAGCAGTGGTGTGAGTCTTGGTAAAAAAAAAAAAGTCAACAAGTTGTAGAGCCGAAGAGACAAAAGGAAGCGAGATAGAGCCAGACTATAAATGTTGACGGAAAAGGCAACTGGAAAGGTGGATAGAGAGAGATTCAAGCTTTCAATCACATAGAGATCTCTAACTCTATGGCCGGTCTCAATCTGCTTCTTAGACACTCAATCCTGAAGAGGACCTAAGCAAACCTAAATGAAGAGATGTAAGAGCAGAGGCAGATAGGG
Organism: Camellia granthamiana; assembly: GCA_036172215.1. Taxonomy (NCBI): domain Eukaryota; kingdom Viridiplantae; phylum Streptophyta; class Magnoliopsida; order Ericales; family Theaceae; genus Camellia; species Camellia granthamiana. The sequence continues at coordinate 102,566,354 of CM069905.1, forward strand.
ATGATTGGGAGGTGGACAAGAGATGCTGAAGCTGAGCAATCTAGGCACTCAAGGAAGCCAAGTTAGGATCAGGAGCTGGAGCAGATGCAGTATAAGCAGCAGGAGGTCGAAAAGTATTCGGAGCAAGACCTCGGAACTGGGTCTGAGGCAACTGAGAAGACTGAGCAGGCTGATGTCCTTTCTTGAGACAGTTGTACTTCCAATGGCCCTTCTGATGGCAAAATGTACACTCATTAGAGGCTAGTGGCCCCTTCTTAGGCTTCGCAGTGGCTTGAAGCTGATGAGATGGTGGGATTGACAATAGAGGAGATTGAGTAGGAGCTAAGAAAACAGATGGAGATAGTGTTTGATTGGCCGTCTTAAGACGGGTTTCCTCGGAAAGGAGCTCACGAACAATAGCATCCACACAGGGAAAAGGAAACCGATGAAGGATGTCACCACGGATAGCCTCATACTGAGGGGAGAGCCGTTAAGAATTGCACTAAACGACCCTGCTCCCGAAACTCAACATAAGCGTCTAGTGGCTTGAGGCTAGATGGTTCCATGAGAGCCAACTAATCCCAAAGGCTTGTTATCTCAATGTAGAAGTCCTGAATAGATTGATCCTGCTAACGAGCACTTTGAATAGTTGTTTCCAACTCATACCACTTAGCAAAGTTGGACTGTTGATACACACCCAATAAATAGTTCCACACCTCATCTCCTTGGTAGTATTGTATTTGGAAAACATCATTCCAATACGGTCATCCATAGAATTATGAAACCATGTCAGAACTTGGGTATTATCACAATTCGAGTATCACAGGAAGTCAGATATCCTTATGCTTTCGGGTCCAATGGACGAAGAACAGAACCAAAAACATAGTTCTATTTTTTTTAACCAACAAGGAAATTCTTCATAACACTAGCCTAATATGCATAATTGGCACAAGTGAGTTTACATCTGATGGCTTGGATTTTGGTGTCCGTCATTGTAATAAACCAAAGATTGACAGGTTGAAGTATAATAGTCAAATAACAAGGGGGCCAAATTGTAAATAAGAGCCTTTAACCAAATAATAGTACTGAAATCAGAATCATGAACACACACAGGGAGGGAGAGAGAGAGAGAGAGAGAGAGAGAGAGAGAGAGAGAGAGAGAGAGTAGCGCAGAAGTCAATCTAGAGGGACAAAATCAACACCTCTTCGATTGCGTGAATCAAAGCTAGAGAGATAGAGAGTTCAGTTGAACCATGATCGTGATTCCATGGAGAGAAAGAGAAGCTTCTGATGATCACGAACCAGAGTTGATCTAGAGAGAGACAAAGCCGACAAATCTAGAACACCAAAGAAGAATTTGAGAGCGAACGGCACTAGAGTTTCAAACCTAGCTTTGATACCATGTAAGATTCCTGAAAGTTTTTTTATATTCAATTGTGTGTTATAATATAAAGAATACATCTGATTATATAGTAAACCTAACCCCACGACTAAAGGAAACACTACCATATATATACACCTAAAACACTGCTATATATATACACCTATACAATCTCTTAGAAAAGGAAATGCTGCCTAACTTAATATCCTCATAAAAGGAAACACTGCCTAACCTAATATTCTCACAATGTCAGCTTTATGAGGTGACACACGGGGCAGTCAACCATTTTCATGTGGTTTTATACTCCCTTTTGGGATTGAGCCACACATTTGCGGTGCCTTAACCTCGAGCATAGGTGCTCAAGGATGATCTCTGAGGTACTTCATAGTCCGCTTGCCCAAATGCGCCTGATGCATCACCTCGGCTTGGCTAAGCGAATATTTGCTACAATGCATTGCTTCCCCTGCCACATCAACATGCTTGACACCCTCAGCTTGGTTGAGTGATTCTTTGGTCTAGCATGTCCTTCCTATATGTTAGTTTCTTATCTCCAAGCGACATCCTGATGCCTATGCCAACCTAGGTCGGAGTAGGGATTGGTAACCCCTTTGGGGTTGGTGTCATGCTCACACCAACCTAGCTTTTGCAAAATCTCATAAAAAAATATGAAAGAAAATACTAGATGATCATTGGGGGAGAGGGGGTTGTCATTATCATTTGGTGGATTGGGAGAGAGTCTGTGTTCCTAAGGATAGAGGGGGTTTGGGTGTTCGAAGACTGGTGGTGTTTAATTAGACTCTGTTGGGGAAGTGGTTGTGGCGTTTTGTGGAGAGGAGTGGTTATGAAGGAGGGTGATTGTGGCAAAGTATGGAGAGGAGAGGAGGAATTGGTGTTAGAAGAGGGTGGTTCACTCCCATGGTTGTGGGTTGTGGAAGGGGATATGGTTGGAAAGAGGGGACTTTTGGGTTAGGGTTCAGTTTAGATTGCGGGTGGGGGATAGGAATGTTCGTCTTTGCCAGGATGTGCAAGATTGGGAGTTAGACCAATTGATGGATCTTTTGGGCTTTTTATATGGGTTGCAGCAGGGGGGATGGGGTGCATTATGTAGTGTGGGATGTTCGGAGGTCTAAAGGTGTTTTCTCAGTGCCTTCATTTTATGGGGCACTTGCAGGGGATGTTATTGGTGTGTTTCCTTGGAAGTATATTTTGGTGACATGATCTTCAACTAAGGTGGCTTTTTTTGTTTGGATAGTTGCTTTGGGTTGTATTCTTACCATTGATAATTTGATTCGGTGAAGGACATAATGCGGAAACGGTGGATCATTTGCTTGTTCATTGCCCAGTTGTGTCTAACTTTGGAATTTCATTGTTGCTTTGTTTGGCTTGGTGTGGGTGCAACCAGGCTCTGTGTTGGGGTCGTTACAGAGTTGGGGTGGGAAAGAGGCACCGGAAGGCTTGGGTGCTTTCTTTCCATTGTTTGCTTTGGGTGGTATGGTTGGAACGGAATAGGCTAGTGTTTCAGGATGAGTTTCATTCCGTTTCATGGTTAGAGAGTAGATTGTTGATGGTGTTGCATAGTTGGGTTACAGGGTAAGGTCGATCCAAATGTTTTGGTTTTTGTAGATTTTGTGGAGAATTTGATTAGTTTTGTTTGTCCTTTTGTGGGCTACATTTTTGTATTCTTTCCATTGTCTTGATGCTTTTTAATAAAGTTTGTTTATTTATCAAAATAAAAAAAATACTGGATGATCATGAGGCGTGAGCTATATAACTATAATTTTTATGGTGATGTTGAGGGAGTTAGGACAGTTACTGGTTGATAGATATAGAAAATTAATAAGTTGCTTGGATTAGGTTAGAAATAGCAGAAACTCTTTAGAACTTTCAATTTGAATGATTATTTTTTCTTAAATTGTGTATAATGTGAAAAACGTTTATTGTTTTTTCAACTTTAAATTCTGCTCTGAAGTTGCATCCAGTCATTTGCTGTTGATCAACTAGTAGTTCCTAGCTGTAAATATTACTGTATAGTAGTATATAATCTTTGGTGAAGTCTCTATTTTCTTCGAACTGCCATGCCACTTATTTCATATTGAAGATGACATTGTAGATTAAAATATTTGTCATATCATCTTCAATTCCCATTGTCACTAAAATTTCTAATGTGGTGGAGTATTGAACCAAAAGAGAAAACTTTGCAAAAGTAATAATTGCTCATGCATGAGTTTGAAGGTTTGGCTAGTCCACTCAATAATGCCCTACGGGTTGGGACCAAAATAGGACTTGTTATAAGGGATTTTCTATATGTACAAGTCATATAATTCCTTTCGCACTTGTGAAGGCTAATTATGTCACCATCACGTTGTCTTGTTTTTCCTTACTATTTTCTTTTCTATATTCATTGCTAAGATATCTATTGCAAAGACTGAAAGCTAAAGTAACATACTTAGGCCCTAAATGGTGTCTTAATTGTGGTTTCGTAGGGAACACCATCCACAAAGTTTGTTTAGTGCAATGTCAAGTATAGTAGCTCTCATTTTGAAGGAGAAGGAGAAAGTTTCTCAGTCGCTTATTGATGTGATTTTGCGGAATATTCTGAAGGAGGGAAAGGTAATTTGTTGGTGAAATGCATTTACTTGTGCTTTTGTGCTGAAAGCATAACCCTTTTTTTTTTTTTAATATTTTAAATTTAATGTTTCCCCCTTCTCATGGTACTTTTTTCATTTAACTTCTCATTAGACTACTGAATTTTAAAATATTGTTGTCAGCATCATTTTTTATATAGAAGTATCTTCTTGTCATAGATGGATAAAAACATAATGAAGTTTGTGCCATCATTATTTGGGTATTTATCTTCTCAATTTGGCTTGTTAAAATGGGGGAGGGGCAGCTTTGTTATTGTAATTTGTTAGTTGTGTTCATGGAAGTGCTTTTTGAATGAAATCCACGGGGATGTCAGAAATGCTTTTTGACCTAGGACGCGGTAATGAAAAAAGTGATTTTTTTTTTTTTAAGTTGGCCTATATAGCCCTTGACAGTGCATAATGGCAAAAAGGAACTAATGAAGCCGACCATACTTGAGTGTGGGACACAAGGCGTAGTTTGGTTTGGTTTTTATTTATTTATTTATTTCTTTCCAGGGTGCATCTCTTGCTGCTTCTAGGCTTGCTGTTTCTGTCATCCAAAATTGTGAAGAAGAGCTTGAGACTCGTGTTTCTGAATTTTTAACTTCATGTATAGTAAACAGAGATGCTGTAGGGAGTGAACTTAAAGAATTTTACCATGAAATTATATTTGAAGTCTTTCAGTGTGCTCCTCGAATGCTCCTGGTTGTCATCCCAACTTTGACTCAAGAATTATTGGTAAGTCTTCATTTTATCTTCATTAGGTTTGACTTCGTAGTTTCATAATTGAGATGTAGTAGATGTTGTGAGCCTATTATTGCTTCTCTGGAATACATTTGCATTTTGGAGTTGTTCTAATTGCTTTTCCTTATTATTTTTTTTAGTGAAGTGATATCATAGTTGTAATTTAAGAGAATACAAAGCTTGGGTGATGATTATGATATCATCACCTTTTATATTAATCAATTAACTGTTACAAAAGGAAGCCTTAAGGCATTGATTAATGAATCACCTTTTATATTGATTGATTGATTAAGGAATCACAATCAATCAATCAATCAATCACAATCTAATCTAAATAAGGAAACAAGTAAATATTCTAACACTCCTCTTTAAGCTGGTGCGAAGATATCTCGCATGCCTAGCTTGCCTAGAATGTCATGAAATGGTTTACTCCTAACTCTCTTGGTGAGGATGTCAGGAAGTTGTTTGCATGACTTCACAAAAGGAGTACATATTATGCCTGTGGTGAGTTTCTCCTTGATGAAGTGACGATCAATTTCAGTATGCTTTGTTGTCATGTTAAACAGGATTGTGAGTTATGTTGATGGCAGCCTTATTATCACAATATAGCATAGTCTATCTGGCCCATCCCCAGATCACTCAACAACAGTCTGATCTACAAGAGTTCACACACACCTTGTGCTATAGCTCTAAACTCAATTTCTACACTCGATCTAGTTTTCACATTATGTTTCTTACTCCTTCATAGTGTTTTAAAAAGCTCTAGGTGCATCGTGGCGCCAAGGTCACCTGGAGCCTAAGCGCCGAGGCACGAGGCGAGGCACAAGTTATAGAAGTTTAGCAAAATATTAATATAGCACAATTTTCAATATAAGCAAATATTTAATATGTATATTATTAATTTCTTTAATAAGAAGAGAAGAGAAGAAGAAATTTTTTTTTTTAATATATATATTATTTTATTTATTTATTATATTTTTAAAATAATGTGTTTCAATTATTTTTTTTATTTTATTTTACGTACATGTGTTTATTTTTTTTATTACTATGTATAAATATATATTATGTTTTATTTATTATCTATAAGTATATTATATATTATATAATAGGTATTCTAGGTATTATATAATATTATATATATATATGAATCAATTATATTTTATATATTAGCTATAAGTATATTATATAATAGGTATTATATAATATATTATATATATATGAATCAAGCAGATAAAGAGAGAGAGACAGAAGCGAGAGAGAGAGAGAGAGAGAGAGAGAGAGATAGAAACAAGAGAGAAGACGACGAGAGTTTTTTTCCACTAGAGAGAGAAGAGGAAGAGTTGTACCAGAGGAGATGAGAACAGGAGTCGAACCTTCGTCGTTGCTTTCTTCTCATTGTCTTCTTCTTCTCCACTAGGTTTTTTTTTTTTTTTTTTTTTGTGTGGCTCTTTTGACCAACGTTTTGATCATTTTATATTGTAAATGAGAATTTATTCCATGTGGGTATTCACACCAAAACCAGATGGGCTGTATCAGTAAAAGAAACGTGAAGCGCCAAAAGCGCACGCCTCGAGCCTCAGAAAAAAGCGCATGCCTCATCGCCTCAGCTACGCCTCCTCTATGTCGCCTCGCCTTGCTATGCATTAGGCGCAGAGCTGCGCTTCGCCTCGCCTTGAGCTTAGGCACGCTTTTCAAAACACTGCTCCTCTAAGTAACAAGATTGCCACCCACAAAGATACAATATCTTGATGTAGATTTCCTATCAATTATTGACCCTGCCTAATCAACTTCTGTTTAGGCTTCCACTCTGAGGTGATCATGTTTGGAAAAGTAAAGACCTTTTCTAGGAGAAGATTTCAAGTACTTCAGAATTCTCATAATAACCTCTAAGTGAATTTGATGAGGTGCATGCATAAACTGGCTAATCATACTGACAGCAATAGCAATATTAAGACGAGATTGAGATAAGTAAATAAGCTCACTCACTAGTAGCTGATAACGCCCCCTATTAACAGCTGCTCCTCCTTCATCATTACTAAGTTTCTGATTAGGTTCCAGTGGGGTATCACATGTCTTACATCCAAGCATCCTCGTTTCCTTTAAAAGGTCAAGAACATATTTCTTTTGTGAGATGAAAATTCTATCCTTGGAGCGAGCAACTTTGATTCTCAGAAAATATTTCAAGTTTCCTAAGTCTTTGAAAACTCAGTAGCTAAATATTTTTTCAACAGGGGTAATGTCCTCACTATGATTGCCTGTAAGCACTATGTCATCTATATAAACAATGAGAGCTGTAGCCTTACCACGTGAGGAATGTTTCGCAAACAAAGTGTGATCTGCTTGACTTAGTTTGAAACCATATTTAAGCATAGCCTGAGTGAATCTCTCAAACCAAGTCCTTGGAGACTGTTTGAAACCATATAACGACTTCTGAAGCCTGCATACTTTACCCTTTGTCTGATGATCGTCAAAACCAGGAGGAATGTCCATATATACCTCTTCTTCTAGATCACCATGTAAGAAAGCATTCTTTACATCAAACTGATGAAGTGATCAATCTAAATTAGCTACTAGAGAGAAGTATTATGACCGAATTCATTTGAGCCACTGGTGCAAAGGTCTCATGATAATCTACTCTATAAGTCTGAGTGATGCCTTTTGTCACAAGTCAAGCTTTGTAACGCTTAATGGAATCATCTGCTTTGTGCTTCACAGTATACACCCATTTGCATCCCACCGGTCTTTTGCCCTTAGGTAATGACTTTCTTACGAAATGCTTTCATTTCCTCAATTATGGTAAGTTTCCATTCAGTGATAGTAAGAGCATCCTGAAAATGGTTAGGAATACTAACAGATGAAATGTTTGACATAAAGGCTCTATACGAGGAAAACAAATGAGAGTAGGACACAAAGTTTGAGATATGATGTTGAGTACAAGATCTTACACCCTTTCTCTTGGCAATAGGAATATCAAGATCAGTAGTGTCAGGAACATCAATATTAGTAGACTTAAGAGAAACAGGAGGTTCAAAGTTATCTGGACTCTTATCAGAAGTAGGAGATGGCAGTGGGTGAGCATAAGTGGTCTCTTGTATCTAAGTAACTTTCTGTCTGTCTTTGTCCCTGACATAAACTTGCCCTTCCTTGGCCTTGGTGGCATTGGATTCTATAGTTCCAGTAATAGGTGGTGTAGGAACAATTGGTTCCACCATACCGGAGAAGACAAGAAGTAGGACTGGGACTCAAAGAAGGTGACATCCTTGGACACAAATCACTTACGAGAAGGAGGGTGATAACACTTATACCCCTTTTGAGTAGGCAAGTATCTGAGAAAAACACACTTGAGAGAGCGAGGGTTCAACTTACTACGAGTAGTAGAATGATTGTGGACAAAATAGAGATACCCAAATATTTTAGAGGGAATGGAAAACAAAGACTTTGAATTGAGAATGACTTGAAGTGGAGCTTGTTTTTGCAAAATTTGGATAGGAAGACGATTAATGAGATAGGTTGCGGTGAGAATGGCCTCGCCTTAAAAGGATCGAGGCACACTCATAGAAAAATACATGCAACGAGTCATATCAAGAAGATGACGATTCTTGTGTTTTGCAACCCCATTTTGTTGAGGAATATTGGTGTAAGATGTCTGATGTATGATGTTTGATGTATAATGTCATGAGTGGAAAAATAGCTCTCTAACCCCAAATCGATGTATTCACTCTCATTATCAGAACGCAAGATTTTGACAATTGTCCCAAACTGAGTACAAGTCATTTTATGGAAATTTTGAAACACAGAGAAAATTTCACTTTTTTTCTTTCATAAGATACACCCAAGTAGTATGAGAAAAATCATCGATGAAGGTAACAAACCATCTATGGCCTTTTAAAGACACAACACGAGATGGACCCCACACATCAGTATGTGTTAAAGAAAAATGAGCTAAACTTTTATTTAGACTTGGAGCAGAAGAAGCTTGGTGTTGTTTGTTAAGTTGACAAGACTCACAAAAATCATCGATAAAGGTAACAAACCATTTATGGCCTTTTAAAGACACAACATGAGATGGACCCCACACATCAGAATGTATTAAAGAAAAATGAGCTAAACTTTTATTAAGACTTGGAGCAAAAGAAGCTCGGTGTTGTTTGCTAAGTTGACAAGACTCACAAAGAAACTTAGGCACATTATCGTCGTCCTCGTGACAAGGTCCTGAAAAAGACAATGATCAGGAAAAAATGTCACACTATAGTTCAAATCCTTAGTAATACGACTCAAGGATAGAAAGATTAATAGAAAAATTGGGAATGTGGAGCACTAAAGACAGAGGTAAGGTAGGGGTGACATGAATTAAACCATTTCCAGATATAGAAAAAACAATATCATTTGCAATCCTAACTTTGTCTTGACCTGAAGAGAGCTTGTATGTTGAGAAATGGTCAGAAGACCCCAGACATATGATTTGAGGCACCAGAATCAATAATCCATGGCAAAGACTTATGGGAAAGAAAAGCACTAGGAGAAGATTTTAAGTTACCTGAGTGGGTAAATAATGAGGAAGATGCATTGGGAGCAATAGAAGACCGGCGGGCCATCAAATGACGCAAAACATCCTCAAGCTCAGGAGAAGTCATGCTAGATAAACTATCATAAGTCATGCTAGATTGATGAGCCCGTGGATTAGAGCCACGTCCTTTAGATTGGCCTGATCGATTGCCTCTAGTATCAAACCGATCACCCTAACTCCTTGATGGAGCCCCATGAAGCTTCCAACATGTCTCACGAGTATGCTGCGGCTTGCGGCAGTAATCACAGAACACAATATCCTTCTCTGAAGGATGGAAAAAGGCAGTGATAAACCAGCCTCATCTCGAGAAGGAGCATAAGGTAATGCTAAACGGTCTCCAATAGTCGGTGGTAACATAGTAGAACGATAACTCTCTTCATTCTGTACATATGCAAAGGCCTCTTGAAGAGATGAAAAGAACATCCATGCCAAGGACACGACTTCGGATCGGATTAAACTCCATATTGAGGCCTTCCAAAAACTTGAAGACCCTCTCCTATGTAAGAAACTTCTGATAACCAACTGAGTCAACTGTATAGACAGGCTTGTAATCCAGGAGATGATTTAGGCGTTTCCAACCATTAGTCAGAAATGTGTAATACTGGAGAACTGTTTGCTCTCCTTGTATTGAGCGCTTAATTGACCGGCGCAACTCAAAAGATTGAGAAAAATTCTCTTTTCGAGAATATGTAGTAGCGACTGCTTTCCAAATATCCTGGGCAGTATTCATGGATAAGTAGCCTTTACCAATCTCAGGAACCATGGAATGAATGAGCCACCTCATGATTAAAGAGTTGGTTATCTCCCATTGGTCATAGCTAGGATCTGTGATACTTGGTGTTTGAACTCTTCCATTAACATATCCCATTTTCCATCTACTCTTTAGAAAAAGTGTCAGACACTGAGATCATGAAAGGTAATTCTGACCATTAAACAGAGCGGTGGTGATTTTGAGGCTAGGGTTTAGGTTCTCAGATGTAGTAGTCATAACTGGACTGGAGCTTTCCCATTTAGATGGGTGAGAAGTAGTGGTGGATTCACTAGTTAGGTTAGCCATAAGAACTCTACAATTTCAACCCAAAAAACCTTGCACGAATCACAAGAATGGAATGAGCTGGAACAAGTAAAATCACATACAAACCACTATGGGAGTATAACAATCAGATTAATGGGTCATCTATGAACCCAAAAAATAAATCAAATACGGAAAAACGAACCTCCAATCAAAACAACTGCTGAACTGTGTTCAAGAAAGTAGAGGGAAAGAAATTTAGGGCAACAGAAGATGAGCAGCCCTCAAACACTCATCCACAGGAGCCGAAATACATAAAGAGAGGCTAGGACAACCCTCACAAGAGTCGACTAGGCCAGAGGGGCCTTTGGCTGAAGCTGAAACACCTTTGTGAGACCTTGGCTGGTTCTGACAGAGACTCAGGGACCAGCGATGGAGGATGGGTGGTGATAGGTGATGGTTGGTTGGTGGTAGTGGCTGTGGGGGTGACGGTTTTTAGGATTTTGGCTCTGATATCATGTAATTTAAGGGAATACAAAGCTTGGGTGATGATTATGATATCATCTCCTTTTATATTAATTAATCAACTGTTACAAAAGGAAGCCTTAAGGCATTGATTAAGGAATTACCTTTTATATTGATTGATTGATTGACTGATTAAGGAATCATAATCAATCAATCAATTAATTAATCACAATCTAATCTAAATAAAGAAACAAGGAAATATTCTAACAATAATTCAATTTGCAGGCTGATCAGGTTGATGTCCGGATTAAAGCTGTTAATTTAATTGGAAAGCTTTTAGCACTTCCTGGTTATCATGTTGCCCAGGAGTATCGTTATCTCTTCATAGAATTTTTAAAAAGATTCTCTGATAAGTCTGCGGAGGTTAGACTTGGTGCCATATCATGTGCAAAAGCTTTCTACATGACCAATCCGTCGGGGACAGAAGCAGTTGATGTTCTCAGTAAGCTATTCAGAGTCTATATCTGTCTTGGCAGTGGTGTCCTGCTGGCTTTATTTTCTCTCATTTCTGGGTTATACTTATTATATGATATTTTTTGATTGAGTAGCTGCCCTTGAGGGTCGACTATTAGATTTTGATGATAGAGTGAGAACCCAAGCAGTGGTTGTTGCCTGTGATTTAGCTAGGGCTAACCTCAAATCTGTTCCATCTGAACTGATAACTCGGGCTATTGAACGACTTCGTGATAAGAAGGTAACTTTGAGAAGCTTTTGTTTGATTGATATTAAGCTGTCAAATGGTTGACTGTTATTTTATTCTTGCCATGTAGGTGTCTGTTAGAAAGAAAGCGTTGCAGAAGTTGCTGGAAGTTTATCGCGATTATTGTACAAAGTGTTCTGCGGGTATCATAACACCAAGTGATCACTTTGAGCAGATTCTATGTGGAATATTGATGCTTTGCTATGATAAAGATTGTAAGGAGTTTAGGTATGCTTGTTCCTACTCTTTCACTGGTTAAAGCAACATAAATGTTGCATGAATTTGATGTAATTTTCTCTTTATATGATTCTTCAGTCCTCAAAACATGGAGCTTGTGCTTGCAGAGGAAATGTTTCCTACTTCTCTTTCAATCGAGGACAGAACTAGGCATTGGATCTTGTTGTTCTCACTTTTTGAGCCTCCTCACTTGAAAGCTTTGAACTCTATTTTATATAAAAAACGAAGGTATTGATACATGATAGTCAAATGTTGGTATCCTTACATTGAAGATATGATATTTCTTTACACGTTCTGTACATTTCAGGTTGCAAACTGAGATGCAAGTTTACCTGACACTCCAGAAAGAAGAGGTGCAGGAATGGAACCTTGAGTTCTATACCACTTAAAGGGGCTTTCTAATTCTTAATTTTGCTGTTCACTAGTGTGAAACTAACATTCCGAAATGAATCTTTCATGACTAACATTCTTGGTTATGGTAAATTTATTTGAGTAACCTTCTATTGAACTTTAGTTTGATGGAGAACTTTTTATGACTGGGATTGGGGGACACGTGTAGGGTTTAGTTGTGTTTATCTTTCAGAAATGAGCAAAGCTTTGGAACTCAGGACTTGGTTGATCTATTCTGAAGTTCTCATTACTTTATAGAATCTGCCTTTAGGGTGACATGAAATTTCTGCATAGCCAAACTTTTTTGACATGGAAGTTTGGATAACTTACAGGACAAACAACTTAAAAAGGTACTTATGGAACTCCTAGTGATTTGACTTCTTTCCTTCTGTTAAAGTTACTTGGAAAATTAACTTTGTTCAATTTTAGTGGATTTGATATATGAATGTAAAGGCAGTTCAAAATTCTAGCATCATGATTCAGTGCACTTGTTTATACTCAATTAAGGTTAAATAATCACAAATTAATTTGATCACATCTAACAGTTTGACATTAGGACTTGTTTTTTGTGGCTTGTGAGTGTTAAGTTACCAATTTTTCCAAAAGGCTAAGCTATTAGGAATTGGCCCAACAATGTATATCAAGCTATCTAACACCCTCCCTCACGTGCAATCATGTCTTGCACATGGAGAGACAAACAGCGAACCAAACAGAAAGATAAACAAACAACCGAACAAAGAAGAAGAAACCAAACGGTGAAAGAATACGGAAATGCCAAGAGAGACTTGAACCCAAGACCTCTTTTAACTACAACTTTGATACCATGTTAAGTTACCAATTTTTCCCCAAGCCTAAGCTATTAGGAAATGGGTCCAACAATGTATATCAAACTATCTAACAGTGAGAAGTTGGGATGCAGTCCTTGCATACATAATTTTTATTTCTCAAATTGAAATTTGGAATTTTTTTCCTATTTTGTTTGGTGTCCACTTTGATGTGGAACCTAGTTTAACAGTTTAGTCCATTTGCTTGAGTAAGATAGTGTAGTGTTGCTAATTGTTGAATTTTGTAATATGACAATAAAGTTGAATGTGGAGAGAAAAGAAAAACCAAAAAAGAGAAAAGAAAGAATACAAAGGGTTAACGTGGTTCCACCAATCTTGGCTTACGTCCACGCACACAAAGCCTTGTGGGCTACATCTTTCATTCACTCAACTTAATTCTCTTGTTTACATGATATACACCATATATATAGTGGGGGAATTTTTTTTTTTTCCTTTTGATAAATTATATATAGAGTGGGAGACACAATCAAATCCTTCCAGTTAAGCTATTGAAATAAATTAAAGATACAAAAAATCATGATAAGCACAAATATCATGGGATCTCTATATATTTTGATATCTTCTATGATAGAATCTCCAACACTAATGGCCGACCCCCCTTCTTTTTCATTTGACCCCTCACTTCTTTTGACACCCCTACCCACCTAAATTGCTCCCCACCTTCTTTTTTTCCCTTTGAACCACCACCATAATCCCAAATATACCCCTTTCTTTGGAGCCCCTCCCCCCCAACCCCCGCCGCACCCTTCCTCTAGCAACCCCCTTCCCAGCCTACCTGCCCTTTTATGCCACTCCCCCACCTCTAGTAGCCCCCTTCCAGCCTCTCTACTCCTCTTTGCCAACTCCTACCTCCGGCAGCCCCTTCCTAGTATCCCCATGCATTGTGCCTCTCCTCCGCCTCTCCCCAACCCTTCTCCACTCTCGACTGCCCCCTCCTCCAACATTGCTCAACCTCTCTCCCCCCCTGAAACTAAGGAGGTACAAAATCTGGGCCTCAGCCTTCATTTTTTCCCAGCTGAAATGAATTATTCTGGCCAAAATGGTCTTGTACGTAATAGAATCAATAACTCAAACCAGAATATTGGCATCTTTACTATGTATTACTTAATAATTTTCTGAAAAAGTGGGAGCATTCTTGTAGAGAGGATAGGATTGTCGCATAGTGTATTGTGCTACGTGGAGTTTTTGTTTTTGTTGCTTTTGTATAATGACACCTTGTGCTTGTTGCAGAATAATGGCTCTGAAGAAGTGCATAAGAGAATTCAAAACTCTGTAGCAAAAATGTCATCATTCTTTCCAGATTCCTCCAAAGCAGAAGAGTGCTTTGATAAATTGAACTCAGTGAAAGATAGTAACATTTTTAGCACATTGGCGCAGTTGTTGGATGAAGTGACTATAAAAATTGCTCAAGCGACAAGAGTAAGTTGTTTAATACAAACATTTGTCTACCTTCAGTCTGAAAGATACCATGTTTTTGTTCCTCAGATGATGCTACTACTTGAATATCATTTCTTTTGTTCATCATATATTTTGGAGGGTTTATTTTAGATATGTTGTTTTGCATATGGTAATCAGTTGCCATAAATTTTAATATGATATCCTCAAATCTGTTTTCTTGTTTTGCTATAGAATATTGTGTTATATTGTTATTTGTTTGGGGAGAAAGAGTATCAGGTGACCCCATGTCTGACGCTTGACTAATGGAATATTATTTAAAGGGACAAGTTACTGCAAACAAAGTACTATTTCAATGTTATTTGGGGTTACACCAAACTAGCTTGTCAATTGAACCATGAAATGTGCAGTTTCCGTTCATGCATGGATGCTAATCTTGTTCTATGAATTAGTTTATGTTCATTCTTAGTGCATGTTAGTTCATTGCCTGTTGCAACACTTACTGTCATTGCAGCGGTTACTTGTCTTCCGTGTTTTCCTTTTTCATATTTTTTTTTTCCTGTTTTAGGTTTTGTTTGCGTAGGAAGTAGATATTCTGCGAAGAGATTGGCATTATTTGGGATATGTCTAGTTATGGTTGGATTTGACATTTTTCTTACCCTTTCAAAACTTTATTCTCTCTGACTGTTGAATCAGTTCCCCCCAGAGAGTTTGTTAGTGGCATGGTGCACAACAAATGGCCCAAATAGAAAAATATTTTCAAGTAATCCCCGCAGCTTTCTTATCTCTAAGGATGCCATTACTTCATCACATTTAAGGGAAAATGCTGATGTCTTCTATTATCAGCTTAAAGCTGTTTTTAGCTTAGATTAAGTTATTTTGGTGTGTTTGGTAAAACTTAAAGGGATAAATTATAGCTTTTATTAAGCTATTTTCAGCTTAAATTTCTAAGCACCTCAGGGGGTGCTTCTTGATTCAGCTTATACGGGAAGCTGAAATGGGAGGATTAAAATGACTTAAATGCCCTTCCGAATTGATGCTAATTACAAGTGTGCCATGTATATAAACCATTTTTCACTCATTCTTCCTCTCTCACACAAACGAGAGAGGCGATTTCCGGCGAGCTAGGGTGATTTCCGGCGAGCATGTCGATTTCCGGCAACTGAGCTCTCTCTCTCTCTCTCTTTCTCCCCCTCTCTGTCTCTCCCCCTTCGCGAACCAGTCTGTCTCCCTCTTCACGATCGCGATCTGCCATCTCGTTCTGCACCATCGCGATCTGCCATCGCGAACCCGTCTGTCTCCCTCTCCCCGACGTGAACCCGTCTGTTTCCCATTTGAACCAACGCGATTTGCCATCGCGATCTGCACCATCGCGATCGATGCCGGCAGTGAGATGAGGATGAGGAGGAGGAGGAGGAGGAGAAGAAGGGGCTGCCGGCGGGATGAACCATCGCGATCTGAACCCTAGCTCTCTCTCGCTCTTTCTGTGGATCTGAATGAAACCCTAGCGCCGGTTCATCCCGTCGGAGCTAGGGTTTTCATTATTATTATTTTTTTTTGAGGTTTTTCAGTGTTTTTTTAATAAAAAAAAAACAAAATAATTAATGAATAAAAAATAATAATTGATGCTAATTAATTGAGACTAATTAATTTAAAATGAAAAAATGAAAAAAATTTATATTAATTGATACTATTAATAAGAATATTGATGAATATATGTAATTGATGGAAAAATTGATACGTTAATATAAATTGATGAATATATGTAAATTGATAAATGGAAAATGAGTGAGAGCACTAATTAGTGCTACCACTAATGATGTGGTAGTGGGTCCCGCCATGAATGATTTGATGTTTTGGCCTTGGTATTGTATTTTTTTCTTTTTTTTATTAAGTGCCATGTCATTAGTGATCTTTTTAGAGCTCCAAAATTAGTGGTCTCTATCATTGTTGTTGATAAATTATTATAAATTGATACATTAATATAAAGAATAATAATGATACATTAATATAAAGAAAAAATGAGACATTACTAAACATAATTAAAATGAATAATAATAATAATAATAATAATAATAATAATAATAATAATAATAAATTGGAAAAATTGATACATTAATATAAATTGATAAATTGATGAATATAAGAAAATAATATGTAATGAAATCACAATATTAATATAAATTAGAACATGAATATTAATTTTAATGAATTAATAAATTAAAAAAAATTAACAAAGAAAGAAGAGAAGAAAAAAAAATTAAAAAAGAAAAGAAAATAAGGTGAAAAAGAAAAGAAAAGAAAATAAAATGAAAAAGAAAAAGAAAAAAATGTATTATAAATGAAATCACAAATTTTAAATCCTATAAGGGCAAAAATGACAATTATACAGCAAAAAGTTATTTTACAGCTTATTTACCAAACACTACTCTGCGGCTTAAATCCATAATCCCACAGCTGCACCAAACAGGTTACCAGCTTATATTCACAGATGTAAGTTATAATTTGTTAAGTTATAATCTATAATCACTTTTCTACAGCTCTACAAAACGGGGCCACTATAAGCACTCGCTTGATTGTCCCCCAAGTTTATATTACTTTTTAGATTCATGGTCCCTTGACTGGAGTAGTAGATAGCTCTAGGAGTGGTTTGGAGGAATTAAGTTTTATACGTGTCAATCATCGCTGCACAATGTCTGGCAGCTTATAAATATGCATGTAATATACATATATATTCCAATGGAGAGTTGATACTATGAGAATTTGAGATTGTGTTTGCATAAATTTGCCCAACCCTTGTGAGGATGAAGCACCTCTTCCCCTTTCCTCTTCTGTTTTTTTTTCCATCTTCTTTGCTCACATATTGAAGCTACTCGGGTTGTTGTTATAGCCTACGAAAAGTGCATTTTTTAGCCCCAATCATATCCCCAACCTTTCCTGCTACCCCTTGGTCACTAATCCCACTCTAAATCACCCTAAAATAGCTTTTGCCCAGAAAAATAATATGCCTAATTTAAAAAATCCTGCAACCTGCAACTTTTGAAAATCAAATCCAAACTCTCTTTTTACATCTGGGAACCCTAAATTTTTTTCCCTCTCTCACAAATCCCTAACCGTAGAAGCTTTTCATAACCAAAACCCAGCACAATTTCAATTGAGTGTAGCAATTCTACAAGTTTTCTAAAGTTGCCTTGCATCAGTTTGGTATCAAATGGTGAACAGGATGGAAAGCATAAAAGAGCAAATTTGGAATTCCACATAAAAGCACGTTTAGGGCATCATGGAGTAGTTTTGGAATAATTTTGTGCTTTTTTTTATTTTAATTTAGTATGCTGCTAGACATATTTTATGTTATTATGTTAATGTTTAGTAGTTAGGGGTATTTTTTTAATTTGTTTTATTTAGTAAACATGGATTGTAGGGGTTGCCCATATTTTGTGTTTTGTGAAATTTTTTGTTTTGTGCTCTAATTTTCATTGCTTTTCCCATAACATTTGACATCCATATTTTTGTTGATGTCTCCTATGATGGAACCTTAAAAAATGATTGATATTGATATTTATTCCTTGCTGGTAACTATGGTGAAGAGAATATACACTTTCTTTGTTGCTGCTATAAAGCTATTAATAAAGTATATTGTTCCTGCACTCAAAATGAAGCTTAGAGCAGTGGTATAGTTGTGCTGTATCAGACATGACATAATACTAGCAGGTTGTTGTGAAAAACTGTTCTTGAGAATTGAGCTGGAATAATTGATTAGAAAGAAATAATATGAGGCTTGTGAGAAACCTAAGAGAGAAGGGAATTGCTTCAGCAGCAACATTTTCAACTTGCTTTGAAGTACCAATCCTCTCTAGTCTCTTGACACCATCAAATTTGAGATGTGAAGAGTTATTTGGCCCTGCTTCTATTTATGCCGGTGGGAGTGTTTTTAATATTATATTGCTGAAAATTGAAATATAATTTTTTTCTATGCTTGTTAATTCATTTATCCCTTTTTTTTTGGTTTCCTATCTTCTTCACTTTTTGTTTGATTGAATAGTTTATTTTTTATTTTTTAATTTTATTTTTACATTTATAATTTTCTGGCTATAATTTAGATGATAATTGCTTTTTCTTCTCTAAATTCAGGACAACTTTCTGAGAAAGATGGGGGATAGGCATCCGCATTTTGGGTTTCTACGATTACTCTCCACAAAGTGCCTGTTCAATATATTTAGTTCTGAGCATGTCCATTGTATTTTAGATCATCTTTTGGGTGACAATTTCACAAATAAAAGTCTAGAGGATTCTTCCGTGAAGCTTTTTCTGGTAAGGCAATTGTTTCTTAAATGTCCTGAACCTTGGGATGTGTTTTGGATATAGTTTATTCAATATTTTTAATCAGTATTGGTTGATTTAGGTGTAACGCATCAGTATTGTTTGCTTTAGGCTTATTGATCATGTTATTATTTCTATTGGGCAATTGCTCAACCTGTTGATTTGAAGCACGGCTAGCGATTATGAAGCCATGATGAGGCTTGGGGACTTTGTGCTACATGTTGAGGGTAGAAGCCCATTTTTGTGTTGAAGGCTAGAGGCCTCTTTCCTTGTAAGGCCCGCCTATTTGTTGTTGTAAGTCCTTGAGGGCATGATTTGAAATTCCATGTATAAAATGCACACGTGTGGGTTTATTTGATAGAATGAATGAGATATGGAATTATGAGAATGGATGTAAATGAGGCATATAGTTGCGTGCTAGATTTCCATTGAGTATGAATCACATGTTGTCAATTGTTTATGTTTTAGAATGCATGTTGTTGGGTTGGTTGTGGGTCGAAGTGTGACCCCTTCAATGTGTTTCGGACAGGGTGAAGGCTACCTATCTGCTTGGGTTTATGAGACTGCTCAAGCTCGTAACAACCTCTCGGTTTTTGCTATTTGAGCAGAAGTCCTGGAAGTTTACTTTTAGCGCTTGAGCGGTGAAGAGTTCACTTGAGCGATAATTTCTTTCTCTCAGGATCTGTCTTTCTGATTAGGGATGCTATTAGTTTGCAATCACAACTCAAGCGGTAAAGTTTCCTCTTGAGTGGTTTACTTACTTTGACCAACTTTGTTCATTTTTCAACCTTTGACACTTTGGCTTAGTCTGCCCTTTTAGAAACCTCCATGCACTTCTTTGACCATTTTGACCTTCCCCAGGTCATTGGATTCCGTGTGTTGAAGCCTTTAGCTTAGATGTTTACCTTAAGAAGAGGGAAAATTTCACGATCTAGAATAATTGATTAAGAAAAAGGAACTGTGGATCAGGCTTGCTTGATGCTTTATGATTCTCAGAGTATCGGATAAACTGCAGTGATATTTTGAAGGACAGAAGCTGTTATCACTGATAAGAGAGATTTTCTTCTTCTTCTGTCTTCCTACTAAGCTTTGGCTCTTCATATCTGTAGCTTCATAAAATAGGATGTCAGTGAGAATGTAACGTTGCTTACAGAACATTCAGTTTATAACACCATGTGTTTGCCTTTTAGTGTTCCAAGTTAGCTTGTTTGCTGTATATGCCAGTAGATTAGCAGAATTTCTGTTGTAAATTTTGTACACATCATTGTAAATTTTTTTACTTTTAACTTACCTAGGCTATCATCAGCGCTTTCCCATCACTCTTGAGAGGTTCAGAAAAGCTGTTCCAGTTGTTGTTACAACAAGATATGCCATTTAATGAAGAGCTGATTCAGATGCTGGCAAAAGCAGGCCCTCATATTGATATTAAACTAAGGTAATTGTTGGGGTCTTTGCTATTTGATGTTGATGTTTGTATGGTTTATTTAGCGATAATGTGACGTTATGAAATTTTTAATCCAAATTAGATATCGTTGGATATTTCTTCAGATTTCTTTATGTGCAGACATGCCTCTACTTGAGTTTTAGTCATGGTTTTTGGATATGCAGCATTAACTGTTGGGACGGAGTCTTCTCCTTGGTTGTATGAAATGTTTGTCATTGGATTGATTTCTACATGATATATAGCTTTTATTCTTGATTTAGTTGGTTCTTAAGAAATTCTGTCTTTAGCGTTCATGTTTTTGTGGCAGTAGAAGTTCATATTAGTTGGGAGGGAACCTTAAGGTTGTGTTTGGATTTATGGATTTGACACTATTAATCCAAGGAGAATACCTCAAATTTAGATTTGATAATTTGGATATGGGTTTGAAGATGGGGTTTGAAGATGGGATTTGAGAGCTTTGTCATGATGGATTTGAAATTACAATGTAAAAGTAGTAATTTCAAAACCTTCATTCTAAGGGTTCTAATTCTACAAGGATCCTAATAAAATATTTCTTCTCCCTCTAATTTATCTCTCCTTTTTGGTTTCTCAATACACCTATAATAGCTTAATTTCCTATATTTTTTATATAAGTCAACCTCAAATCCATTGATTTGAAATTCCTTTTTTTTTTTTTTCTTCTTTTCAAGAGCCTTAAATTGTTCTATGCCATTTAAATATCATGTTTTCTTGAACAAAATGACTTTTAAAAACTTCATTTAACTATTATATGATTCCGGCTGTTGTGTACATCCTGCAATAATTGAGCTTGAGGTATATATTTTTACAATGCTTCTGGGTGTCTGAATTTGGCTATTTTTTTTTTTTTTTTTTGGTTTTCAACAAATGCATGCTTATTGTGGTCTTGGAGGAATTGCTCTAACATGCTTCTTGAATAATCCTACGTCTTTTCTTGTGTTTCTGTTTTATCCATTAACCATGCTTTTTTTCCCCTCCTCCCTGTATGTTTTGAATTTGTTTAGCTGTATGTGCTTTGTTCATGTAGTGATATTTACCCATCATTGGAAAGGGTGTGCCTGGAGGGAACTCGCGCTCAGTCCAAGCTTGCTGTTTCTGCAGTTGCTGCATTGATTGATACTTCTGAACTATTTTTTTTCTCGGAGTTATGCAAGGTCTACTTATCTAAACTTTTATGTGTAACTACTATAGAATCAAAATTTCTCTCATGTCCTACTGTTCTATGCATTTATTTATATCCAGTTTTTCTGGCATACATTTCCTAGTGTTCCTTAGTTATACATGTCATGTCACACGTGTTATTCACATTTTGGTATATGCTTGTTGACTACCCATGCTAGATTTTCTGTTGTGTGTGAACTGCTTGTTAGTGTTGACGATGAGTCTTGTGTTTTTGTGCTTATCTGTATAGACACTTGTGGATGCTCTACATGGTGGACAGAATATTCCAACTGTGTTGCAGGCTTTGGGTTGCCTAGCTCAACATTCTGTTTCAACATTTGAAAGCCGAGATGGAGAGATTACTCAATATATTGTTGAATTTTTTTTCCAATCAGCTGATGTGAGTTTATTTCATAATATTAATATTAATTAAATGGAATAATCTTGAGGAATATCAAAATTTCTTTTTGTGGTCTGTCTCTAACTCTCTCATTTTTAATTTTTTTTGTTATATTTTATATAGGTGGAAACATCAAATTATCAAGATTTACTTGATGAGACTTCTGACTGTAGTGTTTTGTGCAAATTGAAGGTGAGTTCTATTGAAGTTTAACTTGAAGTGTAACCTGGCTCAAATAGGGAAAATTGACCATAAAATTTTGAATGCTAACAATTTATAAATCAATCACATAGTTGCTAAAATAGCAAACAAATGAGAATATTGAGACCATGCTGTTGGTTTTTCTATTTAGTTGCTTAGCTAGAATTCTATGTGTTATTTGGAGATTACTAGCAAGCTTTGTTATCAGAATCTTACGATTCATAATTTTTGCAAAATTGATACGAATCTATGGGTGAATCTATTTTGGAAGTGAATCTTTAGTGAATCACACGATTCACAATCAATTCACGATTCGATTCACTTTTTACGATTCATGCAATTCTTGAAACTGTCGTATCCAACATATTTTCAACTCTTTTTTTCTTATTCTTTTAGTAAAAATGACATAATACAACTTCTAATAGCATTTAATGCCAAAATAATCAATATATATACATGATTTGTTATTATTTTAGTGATCATCGAGTTTTTAATAGGATTCAGTTAGATTCAGTTAGACTCAACATGCTTTTAACCTTTCTTCTCATTTTTTCCTTTTTAAAAAATCATAATATATCTTCTAAAGATGTTTAAGATTAAAGTAACTTACACCATGAATTATCTATTGCTACTTTATTAAATCATATATAGTTTAATATTACATGGGTGAAGTCAATTATACATTTTAAAATGTTTATGCTTTAAAATAAAAGAACCTAAATTATTATTTTTTATTATTTGGTCATTGTTACTTGAAAAAGTATGTATGTTTATTGTCCAAATGTCAATATCGTTGTCAAATTATTGTTACTTTGAAAATTGAGAGTTTGTCAGTGTTTATTGTCATTTATTAAGAATGGTTGATAAGGAATATCTAAAAAAGGGAAAAAGTAAGATGGTGATCTCATATAGGAACCTTTGTGAACTTATTACTTATTAAACTACGTGATCATCTTTCAAAACAATATTTTCATTGATCAAAGTCTAAATATTTCATATTCATAAGATATATTTAACATTCAAGTGTGTAGATATATTTTTCTAAGTAATGTAGAAAAAGTGATCGAATCTTTATGATTCATGATTCGATTCGATTCGTGATTTGGTACGAGGGCATTTCGATTCACGATTCGAATCCCGATTTGACAACTATGCTAGCAAGTTGCTGTATATTTTTGTCATCTTCTTTTATATTGCAGTTGCTCATTTTAAAATTTAAATATCTGGTGAGCTGAAGCTTGAAGAGGTCAAAAATGGGTTGCTCATGCACAGGTTGGTGTAAGTGCTTTTAGCATGCCAACTTGTTTTGACATTATTATTATTTTTTCAATGCTAAGTAAGAGACAGTTGCTTAAACTTTGGCAAGTGGCATTTCAAGCATGCAGAAATCACTCTCAAACAACCCCAATTCCTGTACCCCACACCTACACTGCTACACAAAGAAAGGAAAATAGTAATTCAGTTTTTTTTTTTTTTTTTTTGCTAGTTCTATATGATCAGTTTGTCATTTCGTTGTGAGCAATGCTATACATGATCTCATTTCTTACCTCCTTTTCTCACCCCTAGACACAAAGCAATGGGACCCACATTCATAAATGCAAATGGGACCCTCTCATTTTTGTCTTGGAGTGAGAAAGGGAGGTAAGAAATAGGATTATATGTAGCATTTTCTTTTTGTTGTACTTCAGCAGGTTTTCCGTATACAGGTCCCTGAGCATATATATATATATGGGTGTTAGTTTAGAGCGTAGCAAATGTAGTGGTTCACTTATGAAGGATTGTTAGGTCGTTGTTACTCTGTTGTGAGATACAAATATGAATTATCAATTCTTAAGCACAATGCTGGTGGTGATAATTACTATATACTGTTGATTTAAAATCAAACTTAATAAGCAAGGTTTTGATGAAGTGAACTGGATATAAAATCTCACGAAAAAAGAGAATAAAAACTCTAAAATGGTATTTTGTCTGCTGAAGAAATAAAGCATTCTTTGTTTAATTGTGAGCTTGAATATGGTTTGTTATTTTTACCTGAAATTTGTTCGTTCTTAAATATTTGAATGTTCTTTGTGGTGATTTTGTTTTGATGGGCCCTTGGTGGATTCAGACATTTTTGATAGATATAATAATAGATATAATTTATGGTTTAATGAAGGAAACTAATGAAACAGGAGCCAAACTGAAAAAAAAAAAAAAAAACGAAGGGATAGAGTAATATGGATTGCAGCTTCCTTGGCATTGTGCAATCTGGGATTCATGACATCTTTTGGAAGATAGATTAGCTGGTACACAATTAAAAAATAATGCTTTTGTCTTTTAATCATTATAGGCGATCATCCTATCAAAAGCCTTTCCATTTATTTCCTTTAAATTGTCTATAACATTGCAAAGACGCACTAGAGTCCACATCGTTTTTTATTGCATGGCCATGGGGTTTATTTAAAACAACTCCTTGGACGTAAAAAGGCAAAAAAAAAGAAAAAAAGAAGAAGAAGAAGAAGAAGAAGAAGAAGAAGAAGAAGCTAATTTTAATATAACTAATTGGAAGAACCCAGAAAAAGGTTATATTTGCCGTAGGTTTCTCCTAAGTGGAAATTCACCTCTTGAACAAATAACTTATTTAGATTTGCTGTTATATGGTGTTAAACATCCAGATGATTCTTTATGCTATGAAGTGAAATGTCAAAAACTTTCCTCTAATTTCCAGTATCTTGTGATAAGTCATACTTGATATCAAGTTAACATGCAATACATATTCAAGAACACCAATGGTTAGCATTGACATTGAACTTTTTTAGGATTGTTGCCTACAAGGATGCTATTGTGGTGGATTATATCCACTTTGGGATCATGCTTAACATACTACGAAGGAAACATTAAATAATAAGTTTGACCTTAAAAATAATGGAAGCATTACAAACGCAACATTTTGAATTTTTTTTGGTCTTTGATATTGATCGATTTGGTTCTCAGTTCAATTGTATTTCTGTTGCAGATCTTTGGCCTTAAAGCACTTGTCAAGAGTTTTTTGCCTCATCGACCAACTCATGTTAGCCGTGATATTAACCAATTGTTGGATGTTTTGTCACAAATGCTGCAGCATGGTTATATTTCTGATGGCATAATCTCATGGTATGATTCATAAAAGTATAGATGATATTGAAATGCTTTAACTTTTCAAGCTAGCTACATATTACCTTCTGTCACCAATATACTACTGGTTACTGAATTTCAGTCTTGACTTTCAATAAAAACCCTAGTACCTTATTCATGCTTGTAAACTTTTATACAATACTAAGCCCATATTTTCTTGACAGTAGAATTGCCAAGTTTTTGCTTCAGTCTTTTGGTAATGCGTGCCCTGACTGTTTGCTTTCAGTTTCTATTGACTTGTGGTCATGTTTTGGAATGCCATTGTTTTCCCTTATGTTTTATTCATCAAGAACCCATTAAAAGAAGCTTAACTTTGGACGAAAGAAAATATGTAGGCATAGAACTTATAAGACACTGGATCATGACACTGTTAACATTTACCTTCTACACTCTGGATCATGACATCGGTAATCTTTATGCTCAAGACTATTTTGCATTTTAAGAAAAGGCTTGCAGCCAATAAGATGAAAACTTGGTGAATAATGAAGAAAATAAAGCTAGTAGGTTGTTACTGTTGGCAATTCTGACCGGTGGTCAGGTGTTTACCGGAGAATGGAAGCACCAGTCACGGACACCGAGGACGAAGGGGATGTCTGGGTGAGAGACAAAAATGGCCTAGAGCTCTTGATTGAAAAACAAAAATCATTTTATTAATAGTAATCCTTTCTTTGATGCTGGTACATAACACATTATAAATGATAATACGTTGTCTACAGAAATCTCTCCTGTACTGCCTTCTATTTGTAGTAGGTCATGTGGGTTGTAATAAACTTTCCTAATATTCCTGATAGATAAACTTCACTTTTTGGTGTATTTATTTTTCATCTTAGCATTTCATAATATACAATTTTCTGCATTCCTTTAATAAAGAGATTTAAGTTTGAATCTTCTTAAAATGTTACATGGAAAATACAGCAAGAATATATAAAAGAAAAAAGAAGATCATAGAGAAGAGGATTAAAGATTTTAACATTTGAATAGTTGTTAGTGATGGTGGTGCCAGAGTGACAAACGTATCAACCTTGGTGGTTCCAGAGTGTTGGAATTGGAGCCATGGTTTAGAGGAGCAGCACTATTGGTGGAGTTTACAGTTATTGGGGAAAACCTAAAATCTTATCGTTTATATGTATAATTCAACTTTAAGATGCGTAGGAATCTAATAATGGCTATCATGTACATTTTACTATATCAAACTGGATCCCTAGTAAGATACTCAATTGCAGGGGATCTGCAGTAGTTTTGGACTAGCATCTTCAGCAAACTTAGATAAATTGAATTATTTGCCAATGCCACCTTGATTTGGATTTGTGTGGAGATTCATTACATGTGTATGTATGTATATTGCTGGAAAATTACTTGAGTTTCTTTTGATTTTTTAACACCCTCCTTTGTCTTTGTATTGACTAGCTTACCTCATTTTTAACTGCTTGCTCTGCTGTAAAAATTGAATATTGTCAGAAGTGGAAGCTAAAAAATGCAACAAATTCCCATGTTAGTTTGTCTGCTTCTGGCATTTCTGTATTCACTTTTATCGTTGTTTGGTAGAAATTGGTGTTACATAGTGTGAGGACTTCATCAATGTGTAAGGGAAGCCATCTCTTGCACTTACTTAAGATTTAGAATGTAGGAGTTTCTCAGTGCTACTTAGCACATATTTAGAGTTTTTCCTTAGCTGTAGGATTTTAATCCATTCCTAAATAAGTGGGCGTGCCTGCCCAAATATTGTTTGAATGTTCCTTTATGTTTGTCATAAGTTTCAAAACATTTCTAGATGGCATGCTTGGTTTAGGTTAAGACTTAGGTTGAACTTTGCAATTGATTAGGTGTATGAATTAACACAAGTATGCCTCATACAAAATTAGACCCGTGGCAAACCATGTTCCATAATACCTGATTGTATGGAGTGAATTCTCCATTAGTTAACAAAGGTTATGAATACAAAAGCTGGCTGCATGTTTTTATTCGCCATATCCAAGATTGGGGGACGTTCAGCTAGGAGCAACTACTTGCTGGCGAATCTGTCGATCATGTCAACAAAACTATGTAGATATATCAAGGGGGAGGGGTGAGATGAGTGGGCTTGAAGAGTGCATCATAGCTGGGTGACTTTGGAACCTACCAAACAATGGCATTGTGAAACACAAAGCTAATTATTTGGGGAGTTGGGTCCTCTCTTGTTTTTCAGAGGGGGAAAAGAAGTAGATAGGGAGGGAGGCATTAATTGAATAGTTCCGAAGATATAAAAACTTTTTATTGATGTAAACTTGTTCTGCACTAATGATATATTAGTTTGGTTAGGTGTACATGTGAGCTTGCTTGGTTAGTACTAAACTACAATTTGTTCTATTCTATGCTTTTGTGGCTATGAATTCTTTGTCATGCAGTGAATCTGACAAGGCCAACATAAGATTAGCTGCTGCAAAATCTGTTCTCCGTCTTTCAAGAAGATGGGATTTGCATATTCCACCAGAGATCTTCCGTTTTACAATTTGGATGGCCAAGGTACCATGCCTGCATCTAAAATAGCTATAAAGTATTTTTATTATTTAGAAGATTTTTTTTAAAGCTTTCAAATATATCTTTTGCTGGGTGCAACGGTGATAGTTCAGCTCCTCTCCAGTCCTTCATCGGACTGGAGAAGGTCCAGTCTGGTCCACTGCGGGCCCATATCAGTCCCGCCTTGACTACCCAACTGTGAGATATTCTCTATATATTATGTATATTCTGTAGATATTGTGTGTAATATTCTAGGAATTATGCTTATTTTCTTTTCTGTTTTAAGGTTAGTCTAGGTTATAAATACTGATTTAATATTTTGTATTAGATGCACAATTGAATATACAGTTTCTCTTTTCATCAGAAACTTTCAGCAATGTGTATGACAGAAATAGATTCAGTAGATCACCTCCTGTTCTGTCTGGCTGCTTTTGTTATCTGTGATATTATTTTTACATTCTTTGGTCTGTCTTGGGGTTTTGCCTATGTGATGTACTTTATTAGAGATTTGTGTATGTTAGGTTGCTCGTCATTATGTTACATGTCATTTCTCAGGGTAACAAATGTAGGATTCTGAGTTTTTGCACATAAGAGTTTTCTCTATGGAAATTGAGATTAAGAAATATTTCGGTCCTTTATTTGTATAGACTCCTGGTATGATTTCTGGTGTAAGGACTGGCGTCTTGTTTTGTTGTGTTTTTCTACGTTTAAAAAAAAAAGTTTTAGGATTTGATTCTAGATAAAGCTATCTGTCCTCACAGGGGATTTATGCAGCCAGAAAAGGTTTTGTTGTGTTGAGATGAAATGAAAGATACCTTTTTTCGGTGAGGGATTCTTAGGTTATTTGCTTGAGCTCTTGTATACTCCCATCGTATTTTTTTTACACCCCACTAGTACTTGTGTTGACCCTCTCAATCTTTTGGCTACCATGTGTCATTTACTTGGCGTTGGCAAAGGTTGAGGTCAATGTGTCAGAGTTGCTTGACTCAATGGTGGAAGAGGGAGAGTTTTTCTAGAGAGAACCGGTTGTAGGTTTCAAGGCCCAAAATTCATTTGGAAATAGAATGGCATGTTCAGGAACCACACTCTGGCATTGGATGATCTTGTGAGCTGCACTAATATGAATTTCTGATTTAAAAGGAGTGAATGGTATGTTATGTTCGGTAGAGATCTGTGTTGTTTATCACGAAATAAATGAAATGTTTGGGAACCAATATACAGCCTGGAATATACATTTGGTACCGAGTCCCACTGATACTAATTCATGATTTGAAATTAAGGTGTGTTTTTATATATCTACTGCACCGATGAATTATTTCGTTTATCAATTATCACCTAAAGCCATTGTTTTGAGTACTTTACTGATCCTTCATACAAACCTGCCCATTCAAGAAAACAAATCAGAACATTGGAATGATTACATTGTAAAATGGTGGGTTGAATATGAATATTTGGTGGTTCTACCAAACCAAAATTTCATTTGATGTATCAAATGAATCAGAAGTTTCTGTCATTTTTGTCATTAAAATCCATTACTTCTGTATTAGTTTACTCGCTGGATCAAGGTTTGGTCCTTGTGTCTGAATTGCTCCACAGTCATTTTCTAATGAACAACCATTTTCTTTTATTTTCTATTTTTTCCTGACTAGTCTGTTTCTTCTGTCACATGGCAGGACTCTTCAACTTTTGCACGCAGACTGTTTATTGATAAAACACACAAGCTTTTGAAGCAGCATGCTGTACCTACCAAATATGCATGTGCTTTTGCATTTGCCGCCTCAGATTCCGTAAAAGATCTGCGAGATGATGTAGGTCTGGGAGTTCTGGTCGTGCATGTAGTATGAATTTAACATACATTCATATATTTAACTATGTTTGTTATTTGCTGACTTGCTCTTCATTTTTAGTCACTGAAATATATGGCAGAATTTGTAAGGGAGTACAGTAGAGATGCTCGAATACGCCAAACTTCTGGCAAGCAGCTAGGATTGACTGATTACCCTGCTTACATTGTTGTGTTCTTGATCCATGTTCTTGCTCACGATTCAGGTTTCCCACCTGAAAATTGTGATGATGAGGAAATTTATGCTCAGTTTTTCAGGTAGACATATTTATAACGGAAAAGCAATAGTAAATATGAATGTAAATGACTATTATAGTAATATTGTTTGGAATATATATTTTTTCTTTTTGCAGTCCTCTTGTTTTCACCTTGCAAGCTTTCGTCAATGCTAGTTTTGTTGATGGTGACATGGATGTCGTCAATGCTGCTGTCTTATGCCTTCAGAGTATATTTTTGGCTATTAAGAGGGCTGAGGATGCTGTTGATGCTCACACAACTCCTGTAACTTTTGCTGTTCTTTTTTAAAGGGATATTTCTTGTTCCCAGGCATGTTTTAAATAGATATTAATACAGCAATAGGGTTTTTATATTGCAGAAATTGCATATTTTAGCAGACTTTGGAATTTCCATCTTAAATGCATTGAATCATAGTGCCATCACAGCATCACATACCCTGGGTTTGATTTTGTTGCCATCATCATTATACAGAATTAGTCCTGCAGAAAAAAGAGACGAGGTAAGCTTTAAAGTTCATATTAACTTTTTACTGTATGCTAATCATTTAATTGTTTGAATCATTCTAAATTGAGTTTTATTTTTGGTTGTTTACAGGCTAATTCAATTTGTCAAGCTCGGCGTCCTTTTAATGCAAAACTTGCTAATAGAGTGGTTCCTAGTTTTGAATCTCAGATCTCTCGTGTAGGTTTCTTGTAGTCATCATTATATTTTTCTTTATCTTCTCTTTCTTTTTTTCTTTTTTTTTTTTTTTTTTTTTTCAATATTTATATTTTTTATTTTTATTTCCTGGTGGACTGACATGCTTCAAATTATTGTCCAAACGATCTTCCTGTGCATGTGTCAGCCTGCCAGTACACTCGTTAAACGTGGCCGAAAAAGCCAAGAGGATGTTTCACAGTCAGACTTTATGAAGTGCAGCACGTCGAACTTGGCATTGTGCAAGAACAATGATTTGCTTGTGAATGGGACAAGAGAACGTAGTGAGAGTTCATTTGCTTGTGAAAAAAAGACCCATGAAACTTTGAACCAGGAAATCAACCCTAGAGGAAGACATAAAAGAGCCCTTTCTCCATCTCCTCCTGGATCAGTTGAATTACATAATGAGTTCTCTATTTATGATGAGCATGAAAAGGGTGCATCTGGAAATTCTGAACCACTTATTGGAAGAGGGCATCTTCCATCTTCTTGTGATTCTGTGACTACAAAACCTTCACTGACTCGGAAGGAAGCTTTGAAAAGTTCTTCGATAGTTAATGGTGTGGTAACAAAATCTGACACTGTTGGTGCTGAAACTTCCAAGATTAAAAGAGTGGCTGGTTTTTGTGGCTTAAAGGTATGTCTGTATTGTGTCTTGTGTGAGGGTTATCCTGCATCACATTCATTTCTAAAGTTACCGTAACTTTGAATTTCATAGGATGTTGGGAATAACAGTCAAGTGTGTGTTGGGCAGCGGATAAAATTATGGTCCCCAGTTGATAAATGGTGAGAATCTGCAGTTGTAAATACTTTATTCTAGAAAAATATTTGCAGTCTTTTTATATGACATGGTGGATATTCTTCTACTTTTCAGCTACCATTTGGGCACAGTCAGCGGGTTTGATTCTACAAGTGATACTCACAAGGTGAATTGATACATGTTTGGGGAAAAAATGTATTCCTCGCAATCGCATCTTAAGTTCTACAGTTTTGGATATCCCATAATGCATCCTGATTTGAGTTGGTCTTTCGCCCCCTTTTTGTGAATAGTGGATTCATTGTATAGTGGCTTGTTCATCTGGATTTTCAAAAATTTAAATGGTTGCCCATCTATATTTATGAATTGCGGAGGTCAAAGTGAAATTAAATTTTGTACAAAATATAATAAAATTAATTAATTTCTCATAACTAACGTCGGTTTTAAGTCCTAACCTACAGAGAAGAGAAAGAGGAGTCGTCACAAAGTTGGTTGATTACATTTATTGAGAAAAATATTGTTTGGAGTCGATAAATTTTCTTTCAGTTGATATCTTTTCTAACTCAACATGGATAAACAAAAACATTTATTTATATTTTTCATATTATTATTTTTATGTTTGTAGAAATTAATGTTGTAGGCCATGCTTTTTCCTTTTCTTTTCTTTTCTTTTTGAATAAAGATTGGGACCCCCTTTCCCCCACCCCCTTTTGACCCATTTTCTTTTTTGATTGGTCACCTTTTCTTTTTGTTTTTCTTTTTTCTCTCCTCCTCCAATCACCACCCGCCACGTGTGTGTGGGGGTGGTGGGGGTTGAAGTTTGAGGAGGTCTAAATCACTGCTGTTTCTTTTTTTGTGTGTGGATTTTTTGTTAGTATATATGTTTGACCCCTCTATGGAAATCTTGCTTCTGTCCCTGGAAACATAGACTTCCAAAACATGTAGGACACTGTAAGTTTTTTGAATGTTTTTTTTTCTGTATATTCACTTGTCTATAATACGTAGATTACAACCGATATATATAGCAAACCTAAACCTAATCTGAAATAGGAAATGGTAACCCTATACAATCAATTTAATATTCACAAAATCACACAATCAATCTAAAATATATTTCCATAATTAATATATATTCTCACACCCCCCGCTCAAACTCTAGGTGGTTTAGTAGAAAACACTGAGAGTTTGTCAAGAAGAATCTTAAAGCGAGCAGTGGTGTGAGTTTTCGTAAAGAAATCAGCGAGTTGCAATGTCGACGAGACGAAAGGAAGTGAGATAGAGTCAGACTGCAGATGCTGACGTACAAAATGATAATCAATCTCAATGTGCTTCGTCCACTCATAAAAGACAGTGTTATGTGCAATATGAATATCATTGCGGTTCTCAAAGTAAAGGATAGAGAAGACTGAGGGACACTCAAATCAGTCACGAGATAACGAAGCTAAATAATCTTAGTAGTAACATGAGCCATAGCACGATACTCAGCCTCGGCAGTGGAACGCGCAACAACAGTCTGTTTCTTGCTCTTCTAAGAAATCAAGGAATCACCAAACAACATGCAGAAGCCAGAAGTGGACTTGCGATCAGTGACATCACCAGTCAAATCAGAATCAGCATAAGCCACCAAGTTCAAAGAGAAAGTAGAAGACAATAGTAAACCCTAAAATATAGTACCCTGGAGATAGCGAAGAATCTGAACCAAAGAAACCCAATGTGTAGAACGAGGAGCAGGAACGAACTAACTAACCACATGAACAACATAGGCAAGATTAGGGCGAGTAACTGTCAGATAGACTAAACAATCCACGAACTCTCGATATAAAGTAGGATCATCTAGAAGAACACCATCAGTAGTGGCGAGCTTAACATTAAGCTCAATGGAGGTATCAGAGAACTTAGTGTCAGTAAGATCATCATGATGAATAACCTCATTGGCATACTTGGCTTGAGACAAAAAATAGCCATTGGGAGAAGAAGCTACCTCAATACCAAGAAAATGCCGCAAGGGGCCTAGATCCTTCATTTAAAAGGTGCTGAAAAGATGTTGTTTGACCTCAAAGATAGCAGAAGAGTCAGAGCCAGTGATGATCATATCATTCACATACAGTAATAAGGTAGCAAATCCAGCAAATGTGTGCAGAAGAAATAAAGCAGAGTCTTGAGCACAAGGATGAAACCCAAGTGCAGTGACAGCAGTCTGAAAGTGATCATACTAAGCACGAGGAGACTGCTTCAGACTATATAGAGCACGCTGAAAGCGACAAACCTGTCGAGGGGAATGGTGAAGGCCAGGGGGAGGACGTATGTAAACCTCCTCTGCGAGATGGCCATTAAGAAAAGCATTCTTAACATCCATCTGATAAAAGAGGCTAAGAGCGAACAACAGCGACAGAGATCAAAGTACGGACAATAGTCATCTTGGCAATAGGAGCAAAGGTCTTGTAGAAATCCCTACAGTTTAGGAGTCATATCTAATCCCTATAATTAAGGAATGATTATTGACAGTCCTATTTTATTTTGGGTAAACTACCAATAGGTCCTACTTTTGAGACTTATTACCCATTAAGTCCTATTGATAAATTTATTAAGTGATAAAGATAAATTTATCAGTCTTTTATTTTTATGAATAAATTTATAGTGATAAATTTATTAGTCTCTTTGTTTTTATGAATAAATTTATAGTGATAAATTTATCAATCTCTTATTTTTATAGTGTTAAATTTATTAGTTAGGACCTGTAGATAAATAAGTCTAGTTAATAGGACTGATTGGTAAGTACCCCTTTTATTTTTAGGCATGTAGAGAAGGGTGGTGCTGGTCAATAGGGATTGCCATGATTCTTGTATATTCCTTTATCGTAGGATTTTATTTCCTTAAGTTAGCTGCTAGATACAGGTTATATAATAGGGCATATTGTACAGTTTAATTGTATTGTATTAAAAATAT
This sequence comes from Camellia granthamiana, assembly GCA_036172215.1. Classification (NCBI taxonomy): domain Eukaryota; kingdom Viridiplantae; phylum Streptophyta; class Magnoliopsida; order Ericales; family Theaceae; genus Camellia; species Camellia granthamiana. Next base: position 102,600,425 of record CM069905.1, read on the forward strand.
AAAAGCAGTTTCCTCACAGCTTTCATGGTATCAGAGCTGGTTTTTTCCTAAACCAAGCTAACTATGGGAGATAACTCCATCAATAGTCGAGGGTCGAAAACCTCAGAGACTCGAACCAGTCGAACCAATTCCATCATCAGTTCGAATGGACTAGAGGGCTCTTCTGTCCAACTATCGGCAGAAAAACTCAACTGGAAGAACTTCCGAGAATGGGCACAGTTCGTGAAACTTGCAGTCCGCGGTAAAGGAAAGCTTGGGTATCTTATCAGCGACTCACAGAAGCCTGAATCGACGGATGCTGTGGCACTCCAGCAATGGAGATCAGAGAATTCATTGATTACCTCATGGCTTATCAACTCCATGAAGCCAACTATCGGGAAAACATATATGTTTCTACCCACAACAAAAGATTTGTGGGATGCAGTCTGAGAAACCTACTGTGATGAGGAAAATGCCTTCTAAGTCTTTGAAATTAAGACACGCCTATGGTAGATGAAACAAGGCGAAAGGGAGGTGATAGACTATTACATGGAGATGCTAGCTCCATGGCAAGAGCTAGATTTAAGCAGCGAAGAAGAATGGCGCTGTTCTGAGGACAGTGTACTGTTCAAGAAGAGACAGAAAAAGGAGAGAGTTTTTGAGTTCCATGCAGGCTTTAATCGAGATTTAGATGATGTACGAGGAAGGATTCTTAGTCGCCGACCTTTACCATCCACTCGAGAAGTGTTTGCTGAAGTAAAGCATGAATAGGCAAGGTGCAAAGTCATGTTGAAGGAAGTGACAGCCACGGTACCAGAGGGTTCTGCACTTGTATCCTGAGGGACCTACAGTGGGCCAAATACCAAGCAACAAAAGGGACGCCCTTGGTGTGAACATTGCCGAAAGCCTGGCATTCCAAGGATAATTGTTGGGAGGTTCATGGCAAGCCAGCTGATTGGAAACCACGACAGAGCACCAAAGCCAGAGGCTATCAAGCCTGTTATGAGCCTCAACCTGAGAGGCAACAAGTGGAGAGCAACCATTCTGATAGTGGCAGCAGCAGCAGCACCTCAAGCCACGATCGACTAAAGAAAATCATGGAGATGCTAGCTGCTCTCCAAGCCTCGGGTCAATCACCAAAAAATACTCCATCTGGTAATTTGGCACACAGAGGTAACTTCCCACAAGCCTTTTACACCTTTCGTAATCATACACCTTGGATTATAGATTCTGGAGCCTCTGATCATATGACAGACTCTTATCATTTGTTCTCATCATATATCTCATGTGCTGGTAATCTAAGAGTCAAAATTATTGATGGATCTCTTGCTCTTGTTGCCGGCAAAGGGCGTATTCGGATTTCTGACTCGATTACTTTAGAATCTGTTCTTCATGTTCCAAAATTATCCTGTAATCTTTTGTCTGTCAACCAACTCACTAAACACTCCAATTGCTTTGCTAAATTTGTTTTATCCCATTGTCTCTTTCAGGACCTGTCATCAGGGACGACGATTGGCAATGCTAAGGAGTATGGGGGAATTTATTATTTTGAGAAAGCTAAAGTGCGTGATCAGTGTCAAAGTGTTATTTGTAATTCTGTCTCTATCTCTAAGAATAGTGGCCTAATGTTATGGCATTCTCGGTTGGGTCACCCCAATTTTCAGTATATGTGTCGTTTATTTCCTTCACTATGTTCGAATAAAAGGTCTCTTGAGGTTCAATGTGAAGTGTGGGAACTCGCAAAACACCGAAGAACTTCATTCACAAAATCCAACTACAAACCCACAAAACCTTTCATAATCATTCATAGTGATGTATGGGGACCTTCCCGGATCCCTAATCGCACTCACACAAAATGGTTCGTGACATTTATTAATGATCACACTCGTATTTGTTGGGTCTACTTGTTAAAAGACAAATCTGAAGTTCGTTCAGTGTTTATCAACTTTTATGCCATGATCCAAACACAATTTCACACCAAGATTCAAATCTTGCGTATGGACCAGAATATTTCAACCACATGTTGGGTCCTTTCCTTCAAGAAAATGGGATAATTCATCACAGTTCATGTGTTGACACCCCTTAACAAAATGGGGTTGCCGAACGCAAAAATAGACACATTTTTGAGGTAGCACGAGCATTACTACTCACTACCCATATGCCTACAATGTTCTGGGGTGATGCTATTCTAACAGCAACTCACCTTATCAATATAATGCCCAGTCGTGTTCTTTCCTATGCTACACCTCTTGACACTTTCCTCGAATTCTTCCCTACCTCTCGGCTGAAGTCCACTCTTCCTTTTCGTTTATTTGGCTGCACTGCCTTTATGCATGTCCATCCTTACCAGCACACCAAGTTGGATCCTCGGGCCACCAAGTGTCTTCCTTGGGTATTCTCCATCCCAAAAAGGTTACAAGTGCTATGACCCTATTTCTTGTCGTCTCTTTCTCAGTCTTGATGTCACCTTTTTCGAGACAACTCCATTCTATCCCAAGTCTTCAATTCAGGGGGAGAATATGAGTGAATCTCAGACTCAACATAACTCTAATGGTGACATGTTTTCCCTAGACTTCCTCCCACCAATCTACCATCCGACTCCACTTCCTTGCCAGTTACAGAAGGAAACTTAAACTCAGGGGGAGAAATAGAACAATAGAATAAGGAGACACTAGTCTACTCATGAAGGCCGAAACTAAGTGGTAATGAGAAACTCATACCCGAAGCACCAAGAGAGTCAGATCTAGTGGTAGCTCCGAGCAACCAAGAATCTCCCAACAAATTAGAACAGGTGATAGAACTTACTAAAAATGATGATATTGATCTGCCCATTGCTCTCAGAAAACAACCTTGCTCATGCACACTTCATCCAATTGAAAAATTTGTCTCCTATAATACCTTGTCCACGGGATACCATGCCTTTACTTTTAACCTTGATAGGGTCAAAATTCCGAAGAACGTTGAGGAAGCACTTGAAATTTCAGAATGGAGAGAGGTTGTAATAGAGGAAATAAGGGCATTGGAAAAGAATGGAACATGGGAAATTATGAATTTGCCACGAGGAAAGAGACCAGTAGGCTGTAAATGGGTATTCATTATAAAATACCGAGCAAATGGGACAGTTGAAAGAAACAAGGCCCGGTTGGTTACAAAAGGATTTACTCAGACCTATGGCATCGATTACACAGAAACCTTTGCACCTGTGGCAAAGTTGAACACTAACCAAGTACTCTTGTCCCTGGCAACCAATTTGGACTGGCCACTTCAACAACTCGACATAAAAAATGCCTTCCTAAATGGTGAACTGGAAGAAGAAGTGTACATGACAATACCTCTTGGATTCAATAAAAGGGGCGAGGAAAGCAAAGTCTGTAAACTAAAAAAGTCCTTATATGGACTCAAACAATCCCCTAGGGCATGGTTTGATAGATTTACAAAGGTAATAAAAGGAGAGGGATATTGCCTAGGACAGCCTGACCATACTATGTTTTTCAAACACAAAAATGGGAAGAAGACTATTCTGATTGTGTATGTAGACAACATTATCCTCACTGGTGACGACATTGAGGAAATGGGAAAGTTGAAGAAGTTCTAGCCACAGAATTTGAAGTGAAGGATTTAGGGCAAATGCGATACTTTCTAGGGATGGAGGTAGCTAGATTAAAGAAGGGGATTAGTGTTTCACAACAAAAATACACCCTTGATCTCCTGACCGAAACGGGCTAGGTTGCAAACCAAGTGACACACCACCTATTGAAGTTGGAAAAAGAACAGAAGATGTTGGGAAGCTAGTGGATAGGGAGAAATATCAAAGATTAGTTGGCAAACTAATCTACTTGTCACATACCAGACCAGACATAGCTTTCGCAGTAAGTGTAGTAAGTCAGCACATGCAATCTCCAAAAAATGCACACCAGGAAGCATCCTTCAAGATCCTAAGATATCTAAAGGGATCTCTAGGGAAAGGCTTATTATTCAAGCCAAGTGAACAAAAGGAAGTGGCAATATTCACTGATGCTGATTGGGCCGGCTCCACAAAGGATAGAAGATCCACGACAGGATACTGCACCACCTTTGTATAGGAAATCTGGCCACTTGGAAAAGCAAGAAACAAAATGTTGTAGCAAGGAGCAGTGCAGAAGCAGAATTCAGAGCTGTTGCTCAGACAATATGTGAAGGATTATGGTTGTGGAGGATATTGGAAGAACTACAAGCTGAATTAGAGTTACCTATCAAGCTGTACTGTGATAATAAGGCAGCGATCAATATCTCACTCAACCCTGTCCAGCATGACAGAACCAAACATATGGAAGTTGACATACACCTCATTAAAAGGAACTATTTGCATGACATATGTCCCTACTAAGGAGCAGATTGCAGACACATTTACCAAAGGACTACCTTGACAACTATTCAAGGATTTCATTGGCAAGTTGGATATGATCAACATCTATGATCCAACTTGAGAGGGAGTGTAGAAATCCCTAGAAAACTATGGACAGTAGTCATCGTGGCAACATAAGCAAAGGTCTTGTAGAAATCTCTACAGGTTAAGAGTCATATGTAATCCCTATAATTAAGGAATGATTATTGACAGTCTTATTTTATTTTTAGGCATGTAATGTAGGGTGGTGCTGGTCAATAGGGATTACCATGATTCTTGTATATTCTTTTATCGTAGGATTTTATTTCCTTAAGTTAACTGCTGGATACAGGTTATATAATAGGGCATATTGTACAATTTAATTGTGTTGTATTAAAAATATAAAAGCAGTTTCCTCACAGCTTTCAGGTCTCCTCATAATCAATACCATACTCCTGTGAGAAACCTTTGGCAACCAGACGAGCTTTGTAGCGCTCAAGAGAACCATCAGAATGAGTCTTGACTTTGTAGACCCATTTGCAACCAACCAGATTCTTACCAGCAGGCTAAGGAACCAACTCCCAAGTATTAGTTTTCTATAAAGCAGACAACTCATCCTCCATAGCTTGAATCCAATGGAGATCTTGACAGGCCTCCTTGTAAGACTGAGGTTATGAAATAGAATGAATAACAGACAAAAAAGTATGATAGGAAGTAGAAAAACATGTATTAGACCAACCCATCCTGTTTGGAGGATGATGCGCTCAAGTAGGATATCGGTGTGCAGTACGATTAGAGTCGTTAGAAGTAGGAGGAGTAGCAGTAGGAGTAGAGGCAACTGGTGAAGGGAGAGCCTGACGACGAGAATAAACTAACAACGGAGGAGGAGGAGGAGGAGGAGTAGTAGGTAGGGAAGGAGGAGAAAAGGGAGCAAGGTTATGGGGAACAGTAGAGATGTACCTCAGAAGGAAATGGATCAATGTGAACCAAATCCTCTTTGGAAATCGGAGTAGTGATAGGAGGAAGCTGAAAGTAAGGCAGACGTTCGAGAAAAGAAACATGATGGGAGACATAAAGATGATGAGAAATAGGGTCGTAACACTGATAGCCTTTCTGAGTAGGACTATAACCCAAAAAGACACAAAGAATAGATCGGGCACTAAGTTTGGTTTAATCTTTGTGGGGAAGAAGGACAAAATAGTCAGACTCAAACACATGAAGGAGGGAGTAATTAGGAATTTGGAAGAACAAAGGTTCATAAGGAGACCGAATAGAAAGAAGGGGAGTAAGCATGCGGTTGAGAAGAAAAGCAGCAGTAAGAACTGTCTTCCCCAAAACAGAGCCGGAACTAAGGCAGAGAGAAGAAGAGACCTATCTGTCTCAAGGAGATGACAATGTTACGCTCGGCTCGACCATTTTGGATAGGTGTATTTGTATAAGAGGATTGGTGAATGGTACCGAAATTGGCTAAATACTCACAGAACTCAATTTTAAAATATTCCCCTTCCAAGTCTGACTATAACACTTTAATTGTAGACCCAAATTGAGTAGTAATCATAGACAGGTACGGTATATTTGATAGAAATCTGACTTATGAGTCATAAGATAAACCCAAGTATAATGGGTGCAGTAGTCAACAAATGACACATAGTAAGCAAGACCCTTTTGGTGACAACAGGAGAAGGGCCCCAACCATCAGTATGAACTAAAGAAATCGGAGTATCAGATATAGAAGTACTTTTACGAAAAAGGTAAGGCTGTCATTTTGGCAAGTTTACAACCCCAACATTCAGTAAGTTCACTAGGAGAAACTTTACCCAATATACTTGATTGAGCTAAAGACCGTAAGCGGTCAACAGACAAATGTCCTAATCTAGAATGCCACAAGTAGAAAGGACTGGACAAAGAATTTAATTGAAAAGAGGAAAAAGTAGTCGGAGAGGTTGTCATAGGCAGATGCAAGCTCTCTACTACATAGAGGTCTCCAACTCTACGGCCAGTCTCAATCTGTTGTTTGGACATCCGATCCTGCACAGAACAGATAGAAGAAGAAAAGATAACATCAAAACCGGAGGCATCAAGCTGACTGATAGATAAGAAATTGATAGATAACTGAGGAACATAAAGAACAAATGGAATAGAGACATCAGACATAGCAGACGGTAAGACAGACCCAATAGATATAACAAACATACCAACCCATTAACAGTATTAACAGTAATAGGAAGGGGAGGGGAAGGGCATGTGAAATCATATAATTGTGTATATTTTTTATGTCATATATTTAAATATTATATATTTGTTCTATCTCAAATATTTATTCTTATCAAATTCATCAATCTCGGGAATGCTACTTCGGTGGGAAAAAAAAAAACTAAAGAAAAAAATATGGTACACCATATGTCCCCAATGTGTCTCCAACATGTCTACCATGTGTTCCTAGTGTGTTTGAAGCATGTTTGACATGTGTTCGTGTCCAACATGTGTCAGACACCCCGTATGTGACTGACAGAGAGGTGTGCTCTTATGGCTCTCACCAATTTGGATGCATTCATAGCTTCTACAAGTATAATGGGAAGTTTTCTATAGATGTAATTTAGATATTTTCTTTTTTTTTGGTGGGGGCATCATGAAATTCTAATGATATGTTATGGGGACTAGCCAAAACATATATGGTTGAAGGGGTGCATATGAAATTTCATGCCAATGGAAAAAGAACTTCTTGTTGAGGTAATATGACATGCTTATTTGACTAAGCCCCTTGGATTAATGGTGTATCTATTTTCTGTTAAAAGGTGTACCATGAAAGCTGGTTTAGTCACTATTGGAGCCACAAAAGACTGTTTTTCTTATATAGACATTTTGTTGTGTATTAGCTTTAATTTTGATGATGTATTGCAGGTTTCATTTTCTTGTTGCTTGCATGAAATTTTAAGCCAGTATACTTTATTTTTATTTTAGAAAAAGTACTTGTTTTTCTCTGCTTTTTCTTTGTCATCAACTTGCAAATCAGGCATTTCTTCTTCTCTCAACTGAAGTGGTACTGTTCAGGACACCTTAAGTGTTTCAATATTATATTATATTTATTTATTTTTATTCTATGTGCATTATCTAAAATAGCTGTACTACTCATATTTTCATACATTGGTAACTCCTTTCCTTTTAATAGCTAACACTGGAATTCTAGCCTGATGTTTCTAATCTGTTCTATAGATCACTTATGACAATGGGGAGGTTGAAGTTTTCAGGTTGGAGACTGAAAACTGGGAGACCATAAGCAATGACTTTCTACAGGAAAAGGTATATAAAAATAATGCATGTTGCCTGCTTTCTTTTAGTCCCATGGGGCTGAAGACCAATGTTCTAAAACTATGGAAGGCCAAATTCCTTCCTATGATTTTCAACTCCCCTAATGACCAAGGAACCAAATATTATGACTTTGAGTCTGTAAGGTCAAAATCTTGTATCAATTTCAATTAGTTGAAGTTATCTGCTATTGAATTCAATCAATGGCTAGGAATTATGCTTCATGGAATTCCATTTGCTAAATTTTCTATGAAAAATTTGACCGTTAATGATTTTATGTGGATCTATTGCCTGAAAAAAATGTAATGTTGATGCAGGAGTTGGACGGTTTTACTTCACAACACTGGTAAGTTGTAAATCTTCTCCCATTGAATTGTTGGATATGAAAGGGCATCCTTATCATATTGTTCAACTAAAATATTTGAAAAATTCTGTATGGTTATCTCACATGGTCGCCACTGGATGGTTGAGTCTTGCTCATGTCCTAAATTCTGGCATTAACAGTCACGAGAACTGCTCCTAATTTTACATTTTCTGCATTTCACATTATCAATCAGAGCTAGCTTAGATCATCAACTATGTTATGGCTGTCTCACATGGTTGCCACTGGATGGTTGAGTCTTGCACATGTCCTAAATTCTGGCATTAACAGTCATGACAACTGCTTCTAATTTTAAATTTTCTGCATTTCACATTATCAATCAGAGCTAGCTTAGACCATCAGCTATGTTTCTATTCATATAAATTATAACTGATATATCTCTAGTTTTTTTATTTTTATTTTTATTTTTATATAACTAAACCTATCTTATTTCATATTGATGCACAACACGTAACAACATGAAAATTTGAGTTGGTGAAATGATTAATATGTGATGTTTAAATGTGTTGATAAGTCATATTGACTTGTTAAATGATGTTTATGGGCTTGTAGCTGTTAAATTGTCTTGTTACTACAAATAGCATTTCGTTTCAAAGTGGAGTCCACAGATAATGCTTATTATACTTTTTGTCCAATTTAAATAGAAATTGAGTGGCAGTGTCTTTTGAAGGCTTGATTGACTTCATTGTTGAGAATCATTTGAAAAATATGAATATATAATAAGTAGTAAAGAATTTACTAGAACATTTGGTGGGGACATGACAATATATATTTTTTTATATTTGCTATGTAGATTAATATTACATCCACAAATAATTAAAATTAACAAACACTGGCACTAATTCAATATCTATAAATAACTCATCACTCTTAAGTTAGCTTTTATCATTTATGTGTTTTTTATGAATGATCTATTAATTATTTAAATCAAAGCAAAAAGTTATAAACATTCTGTTGGAATTAGAATTAATTAGAATCAATTAGGTCTTATTTATGGCCATTGTTTAGGCCTTGATTTTGTTTCCTTTTACAGTATTTTCTATCTTGTAAATCTCTATCAGTATATAATATATATACACAGGGTAGTCTCCATTTTAGCTAAACCATTCTATTCTCTTCATTCTTTATGGTATCAAAGTCTAAGAAAAAACCCTAGCTGCCTCCTTCTCTCTTCACCCGACAGCCCTACCCCATCACCTCCGGCTGCCTTTTTCTTCCTCCCTAGCCATCGACAGCCCTTCCCAGTCTCTCTCTTGCAACCGACAGCCCTACCCAACCCTCTTAAACCCTTTGCCTAGGCCACCCACCACCTGGGTTGAGGCTGACAACCATTCCTAGGCTGTTTGATAGTCCTTTTTTAGGCCGATAGCCCCTCTAGGGCAGTTCGGCAGGTTCTGTCCCGCTTTTCGGGACTTGGTGCTGATGTGGTAAGCCTTTTTCCTACGTTATTTTTATTGGTGGGCTACCGGCTTGTTCGGTAGCACTTGTTGGATTAGTTACACCATGTGCTCGGTGTGTTCTGTGATTTGTGTATCGTTCTATATTGACAACTATACAAATCACTTGTTTCTCTAGCCACCATGACTGAGTCTTCATCCGATGTTTCTCCAAATTTTTCTCTCTCACATCATAATCCTGTTCATCGTATCACGAGTGGTGCTGAATGGGAAAATTTTTGTTGCCTGGAGTCGTTAAACTTTATTTAAAGGGAAAGGGAAAAACTCATTGGCTTTCATCTGCCACTCTACTCAACCAGACGCTATAGATTCTACACATGGTCAATGGGATATTGACAACTACACTATCTTGGGATGGATGTTCAATTCCATAGAGGATTGGATTTATCATATGTTCCTGTATTGTGATACCGTTCTTGGTTTATGGTGCACCTTATCTCAGATGTATGCGCATGCTCATAATGATGTTCGCATCTTTGAGCTCTATTAGGATATTGCTCATGCTTCTCAGTTTTCTTTGGGTATGTGGCTGAATTCTTTGGGTATCTTCAGGCACGTTGGGAAGAGTTGGCTCAATATGAGCCTTTAACCAATCTTCCAGCCGAGGCGACTTCTCTTGTGACCAAGCGTCTTGCTCGGCTGCATACATACATTTCTTGATGGGTTTAAACTCTGAGTTTGAGTCTCTTCATATTCAGATTTTAAACACATCTTCTCTATCTTTCCTTCATGAGGCCTTTGCTATTATTGATAGCGATGAGCGCTACAACCGGTTGGTTTAGCCTGTTTTTACTCCAGTTCCTGAGCCTCCTGTCACCTCTAATCAGATGGCTCTTGCTGCATAGTCTATGTCTCGTCCTTCTCCTAGGAAGGTAATTTGTTATCATTGTGAAGAACCGGGCCACGCTAAGGCTTGTTGTTTCAAACTCCATCTTGAGTTGCAACAACGTTTTTTTTGTCCTTGTCCATCTGGTTCCTCCCGCACTGTTGCTGTTGTGGAAATTGTCCCGAGTTCTACTACTTTAGATTTGCATCTTCTTCAGACTCAAATTGGTCAGCTTCAGGGTCATCTTGGTTCTATGATATCTTCAGTGCCATCATCCTTGACTGCCACTTTGGCTACAGGTACTCCTACTACTTTCCATGTTTGCTTTGCACATGATAGGTGAGCTTTCCTACCTTTTTTCTTCAATTCTTGCTACAGCCCAAATTGTTTGTCTTGCTGATGGTTTTACTACCTCTGTTCATCATTGGGGTGGTGTTACTCTATCTCCTAATATTACTCTTTCCTCTGTCCTACATGTCCCTAATTTTGCGTATACTCTTGTTCTGTGAGTAAGCTTGCCAAGGCCTTTCACAGTGCTACCATTTTCTTACCCAATTCTTACTTGTTACAGGATCTAAGTTTGAAGAGGATTTTTGGCAAAGGATATGAGCGTGGCGGTTTATACTACTTTAGAGATCCACCAGATTAGCCGCTTCTTTCTAGTTTTTCTGCTTTTGTGCTACCCGAGGATTTATCCTCCTATGTTTTTTCTTTTAAGACTTTAGCATTGTGGCATGCTCGTCTGGGTCATGCAAATTTTCAATATTTATGTTTATTGTTTCCAAATTTTAATAAAGCTTGTAAGATCATAAGTTTCAATGTGATGTGTGTGAGTTAGCTAAACATCGTACTACTTATATTCCTCGTATGCATCGTGCTCCTTCTGTGTTTGATCATATTCATTCTAATGTTTGGAGCTTTTCACCTGTTATTACTGCTTTGTCTGGCCATAGATATTATGTGACCTTTATAGATGACCATACTTGGTGTACTTGTGTTTATCTTATTAAGCATAAATCTGATGTCTTTCCCATATTTGTTCAGTGTCTTCAGATGGTTAAAACCCAGTTTCACATTGTTGTTTGAAATATTAGATCTGATAATGGTGTGGAATACATCTCTGATGTTTTTTTGTTCCCATCTTAATTAGGCCAGTATACTTCAACAACTTACTTGTCCTAATACTCTTGAACAAAATGGGATTGCTAAAAGAAAAAAACCGTCACATTATGTTTGTGGCTTGTTGTCTTTTTAGGGGGATGAATGTAACTAAGTCTTACGAGCATAATGTTGTTCTTATCGCAGTTTATCTTATTAATTGCACTCCCAGTCGTGCCTTGCATGGTCTTGCCCCTTTGTAGGCCTTACATCTTACTAGGACTCTCTTTCCTCTCCTACCTCGGGTTTTTGGGTGCACTTGTTTTGTTCAAAACCAGAGTCCTACTCGCACTAAGTTAGATGATAAGGCTATTGGATATATCTTGGTAGGGTATTCTACTATGTCTAAAGGGTATCAGTGTTATGATCCTAGCACTCGTAGGTACTATCATTCTTGTGATGTGACGTTCCATGAAGAGATTCCTTTTTTTGGTACTCACCCTTCTGTGTAGGATTCCTCTTTCACTCTTGTTCCATTTGTGGACTCTGATGTTCGGTCTCTTCCCATTTTTGATGAGGTTGTGGCTGTCTCTCTTGAGGTTGAAATTGAGGCTCCTTTTCCTCCTCCTCCATTGTATCGTACTCGTCTCCTACCAACATCCTCTTCAATACATGGGTCAGGTAATTCTTCTGCCTTGGTCATTGCTTCTCGTCGTAACTCTCCTCATAATAGACATCTCCCTAACCATCTTGGTTATCTTGGCAGTATTAATCATCCTATTTTCTAGTATCTTTCTTATGACAGTGTCTCCCCTGCCTATCGTTTCTTTCTTTGCAAGCTGGAGTTGGAATCTATTCCCCGTTCTGTGTTAGAAGCTCTTCAAAATTCCAAGTAGGTGGCTGCTATGCAAACAAAGATGGCATCTTTGGAACAGAATTAGACTTGACAACTTGTTTCTCTTCCATCTGGTGAAAAGACTGGTGGCTGTAAATGGGTGTTCACTATTAATATGGGTGAGCATGGTCCGGATTGGATCGGATTGGGGTAAAACTAAGACCAATCCATTATTTACGGGTCTTGAAAAATTGGAACCAATCCAATCCGTTTAAATCATGAAACCAATCCAAACCAATCCATTTAAATACGGATTTGATCGGTTTAGGACCACGGATTCACATAATTAAATAACAAAAATATATATATAACACTTTAATTTCATAAAAATATATATATAGCGCTATATTAGTTCCACAATAGCAACATGTTTTTTATAATAGCGACATACTGTTCTAGAAGGTAAACAAACAAAAGAAAACTGATTTCACCATAAGTATTTAGACCATTACAAATTAAAACTAAAAACTAACAAACAAAAGTAATAAAAGAAGATATTATACAGTTTTAGATTTGAGCTTAGATTTTATATAAAATAAGAGAAGATACTATGGGGGATGATGTCTAATAAAAATATAGACTATTTGTATACGGTTTGGATCGGTTCCAATCCGGAACCGTGGGGTTCAATCCGAACCAATCCGTGAACTACGGATTTTTAATTCTTCAATCCGGAACTGAACCACGGATTCAAAAAATCAATCCAAACCTATCGGATTGGACTGGACTGGATCGGATTACGGATTTCATGGATTTCTTGCTCAGCCCTAACTATTAAGTATCTTACAGATGGCACTGTGGACGGCTACAAAGCACGACTGGTTGCCAAGGGCTTTACTCAAGTTCATGGCAAGGATTTTGGGGCTACCTTTGCACCGATTGCCAAGCTTACCTCTGTTTGGCTCCTTATCTCTTGGTGCCTCACATTCTTGGCCTTTACATCAGTTAGATGTGAAGAATGCCTTTCTGCATGGAGACTTACTTGAGACTATTTATATGGATCCTCCACTCGATTTTCGAGTTCAGGTGGAGTATGCACGGAAAGTTTGTCGGCTGCGCAAGTCCTTATATGGGCTTAAACAATCTCCTTGGGCCTAGTTCAGTCGCTTTAGTTCTGTTATTTTATCCGTTGGATTTGTTCAGTGCCATTCAGATCATATTTACTTTATTCGCACGACTCCCACTAGTCTGTGTATATGAGAATGATATCATTCTTACAGGTGATGATTTAGTTGGCATAGCTCAAGGAAAGAGGGATTTGAGTCAAGCATCCTCTGAAATACTTTCTGGGTATTGAGGTTGCTCGCTCGCGTCAGGGGATTTTGTTGTCCCAAAGGAAGTATGTTCTTGATCTTCTTCAAGATGCTGGGATGCTATGGTGTAAGCCAACTTTTACTCCTATGGATCCTAACCTCAAGCTTACGTCAGAGTCTGGCGAATTACTAAAGGATCCAGGCATATATTAGCGTCTCGTTGGCTATCTCATATACTTGACTAACACTAGACGCGACTTGACTTTTGTGGTTAGTATTGTAAGTCAATTTATGCATGCACCTCGTGCAGAGAATCTTGATGCTACTCATCATATTTTGCAGTATTTGAAGACTTCTCTTGATTTGGGATTATTTTTCAGAACTGATCATCAATCAGGGCTCTCTTGTTTCATTGATGCAGACTATACAGGGTTTAGAATTGATAGACGGTCCACATCTGGTTTTTGTTCTTTTTATGGCGATCACCTTGTATCATAAAAAAGTAAGAAACATGCCGTTGTTTCTTGGTCTTTTGCTGAAGTTGAGTATTGGGCAATGGCATAGGATACATGTGAAGTTTTGTGGATTCGCTTCATTCTTGCAGAATTAGGATTTGCTGAGGATGCTTCCTCTCCTTTGTTTTGTGACAGCAAATCAGCTATTATGTTTTCCTTTGATTCAGTACTTCATGAGTGGATGAAACACATTGAGGTTGACATACATTTCATTTGAGAAAAGGTTCGGACTGGTATTGTGAGTCCATCCTTTGTCTTTTCTTTTAAGCAATTAGCTGATATGTTCACAAAGTTTGTTGGTCCAACATTGCTTCAATCATCCATTGTCAAGCTGGGTTTGCTGAATGTCTTGCACCAACTTGACATGGAGTGTTGGAATTAAAATTAATTAGAATCAATTAGGTCTTATTTTATAGCCATTGTTTAAGCCTTGATTTTGTTTCCTTTTACGTTGTTTTATGGCCATTGCCTCCAAGTTTTAGGGATCGAAACCTTTTAGGTGTTAACAATTCCTTGGGGCCATCGGGTTAGGGGAAAACCCTTGAATTAATCATGGTGCACTTGCGGGAAACTCCTTGTCAAGGGCCTGTGTACCCTGGGGATTAGTTGGGCTTTGATTCGGACACCCTAGTGCCAATATATATAGATATATATGTAGAAAAAAAAAAAACACGTCTCCTGAAAACAAATTAATTAAATAAAGGAATATGCCATGTGGCGTGTCCTGTACGTGTCCTCTTTGTGTCTGACACCGCTACGGCATTTGTTTTGAAGTGTCGGGTTTCATAGCTTTTCCTATTTAGCTTTTTCATTCCCCCATTTTTCCATCTGTCCATGTTAAAAAGTACTGTAGCATATCACTTTGTAAGTTGCACAAAGAATATAGTTTGTATGTTATATCAAATCATATATATTTAGTTTTCAAATAAGTAGAAGTAAGCCATTTATTATATTGCCTAAGATTCAGATTTCCACTGTTGCTCCTGTTGGACATGTTAATTCTTTTAGAGCAAGAAACATCATTGGAAACTCAAACAAACCCAACTAATGTACCACTTCCCCCGAAAAGAAACTCGAGTTTGAATCTGCTTGCCTACCTATCATATATATATATATATAATATATATATAAGAGGTTACTGAAAGAAGTTTAGGGTAATTCTGTTATTAGTTTTAATGTTATGTCATCATTGTCATTAGCGTTAAGAAAAAGTCACCAAATCTAATGTTTAAAATATGATCTACATCTTGTCCTGATTGGTTTGGTGGTGGACTACAGTATGTATGTTTGTCTATTAATCCAAGTTTTATTTTGTTAGATTACAAAATTTGCTTCAATAATTTTCTGATTTTAGAGTCATTCAGGTTGAACTATCGATGAGCATTACATGAGACAAAACTTTGCAAGTTTTCCATTTTTGAAATGCATGGCAATCCTGTTCATTAATATTTCCTAACAGTTAAAAGAGTGAACTAGGGTGATATGGCAATGGTCTTGGTGAATTTGATGAACATGAAATGAGGTTTGATCTAAATTTAACATAAGGAATTTCTAAGATCCCTGCTTTTAGTTAATTTTTGAGAGGCACTTATATATTTGCAGGGGCCTCGGTATGTGCACTCACTCTTAACTCACTTGAAAGATTCGATACTGTGGATTCGTGATCTTTAAGTTTTTCTGGAGTTGATATATATGAGCCTTTGTGCCTTGAGAAACTGGTTCTCTCAATTAGCTTGATTAGATTTCCCATTTTTGGGGGCATAACTAGTATCTTTGCCATTTGACAGTTCAACATGAGAACTTCACTTGATAATAACCAACATTTAAATTAACAGTGAACACCATCTTTTGGGTTTGCGTAGTAAGGCATCTTTATTTTCTTTATCTAGTAAGGTAAGGTGCTTTAAGTGATTAAAAGGAAATTATTTGGTGATTGATCTGCAAAGTGAATAAGTGATTTCATTTTGTGCATATGTGAAGAATGATGTAAACAAATGCAAATGGCTAATTCCTAAATTTTCTTGTTTTGTTGTTTCCACACATTCAATCTTGTGACTGACATGGCTTGTTGCAGTGATTTTGTTAATAGTCAAACAAAAATGGTTGATGCACTTCCGGATGGCGTTTGCCAAACAAAAAACTTTCAAAGTAAGGGAACGAGCTTTTCCAAGAGAAAAATTTCTATGCCTGGTAAGAGTCTATCATTCAAAAAGAATTTTATGTTCTTTAAGTTGTTTTTTTACAACTTAACAGAAATTGCCAGTTTCAGGTCATGCAAAAGCCTTCACTTCGCTAACATTTAAATTATATTATTCTGTTGAGCTTATGAATGATGGTATCATCAGTGAATGTTGGGCTAAGAAGCACAAACACTTTTATGAAGGAGGTGTGTTGTGTCAGATTTTCGTGTCGGACACCTTACTCTACGGACACTCCTAAAAGCATGCCCTGACATTTCTTTAATGTGTCTTGGTTAAAATTTTAAATGTACAATTTCGGACATTTGATAGACACTTCGGTGACACCATTTCAACTCTCCAGACATGACATATATATGAATCTCTTCATAGTAACAATGTTTTGCATTCTTTGGAATGCAACTTGTGTACTCTAAATATGTTTTGAAATATTTATAAGATGAATATATCAAGTGAATTTCAATGTTTTACAAGAGAATGAAATTGTTACGTGAATGATATTTTGATATTTAAGTTATGGACTATATTGCTTTTTAGTTTTATTTAGTGTTATGTTGTTTTTTCATTTCATTACCTATTAATAAACTATTTATATATTTGACATATAATAAAAAATTTAATGTGTCTCAGGTGTATTGTGTGCTGCATTTTTTGAAAATTGTTTTGTGTCGTGTCATGTATCTGTGTTTGTGCTACTTAGCTAGTGTCAATAGCTGCTGTACCAATAGAGCTATCATTATTTATCAATCTAAGAAAGAACTCTTTTTCTATTTTCTTAATTTTTTTAAAAAGTTTGAATTTCTTTGTTTTGTCTTAGGACCAGACCTTTATTGTCATAATTATTAAGGTCCTTTCATATTCCATGCGATGATTTGTCATTCATCCAGGCATATATCCATTGTTGTGCTTTGTTGCTTCTTCTACTTTCCTTCTTTCTTTCTTTTTTCTCTTTAATCCAGGAAGTTTTGGTGGAGTTCCTATTTGACATTTTTTCCCCCACAATCTGTGCCAAATTAATTATCATTTATATATATATATATATTCTCCTTAGTGCTATGTTTGGTGGACTGCCTGTTTGATATTTTTCTGCGCAATCCATCAAATTGATTATCAGCTATAGCTTCAATGTTGAATATGGAATTTGGACATTTCATGAACAGGAAAATTAGTGTGTGAGAGCACTGTGATGTTTCTTTTGTATTCAATTGAGTTTGTTGGTTTTCTTAGTCCTTGAAAGGGCAGATTCCATTAATTTTGCTGATGATTCACCCGAAGTCTCCATATTATGCTATCAATTTGTCTCTATCTGAAAGTCATACCATGAGAATTATTTGTTCCGTTTAGGCATTCTAAACAAGTTATAGTAACTTGTACTACACTTCCTCGTGGTTGTTCTGGTTGTTTGAGGATAATTCTGTAATTTCTTGGTGCAGGGAAGGAGAACAAGGGACATAAAGTTTCAATGGATACATCGACATCAGAAGTTATTAATGTGAATGAGGAAGCTGTAAGAATAAACTTTTCCGTTTCTCTTTCATTTCTTTTCACTTGCACTAAAAGTTGGACTTCTGAAGCTTCTTCTTGTGAGAATATATTTGTCTATATTTTTAGGAATTATTGTATTTTAGGAATTTGGAATGGTTGTGATTATGTAAATATTTTGTGTTATTCGTATTTCCTTTTTAGGCTTAGGGATTAGAGTTCTATATAAGTGATGTACTCTTTGTATCAATTATTCAGTTGAATATACAGAAATATTCAGAAACTTCATGGTATTAGAGCTAGGGTTTCATTCGAACTCGTTGGTTGAAGGCCTTCTCTGTGTCGCGAAGGCCTTCTCTGTGGTTCTTCGTAGTCACGACATCCTTCTAATCTCTGGTTTGAAGTTGCGACCCTCTACTCTGGTTGGTCATCTTTCACTCTCTCGCAAGGGTCATTGTCCCTTGCGTAAGCCTGCTTTCCCTCTGGTTCAGCATCGCGACATCCTGGTTCATGATCTCTCTTTCTCTCTCGTCTCGGCTTCAGGTTCACTCTTTGATTGATATTTGTGGATGATTGGGTCAAAACTCTGGTTATTATAATTTTGACCTAACTAGGTTCTGGTTATTATAATTTTGACCTAACTGGTTCTAATACACTTCATTTAAGCCCTTTATAATTTTTCATAATATCATCACCATGTCAGACGACAAAATTTAATTTATAACTTGCAAACTTACTGGAGCCAATTATGCTTATTGGTCCATTGTTATGAAATTTTTTTTGCTTGGTCGAAAAAAATAGGAATATGTTCCTGGTTATGTTTCTCGTCGATACAGGATGGATATCAGGTTGCCTGTGACACTTGAGATTGTGATAATGCCCAAGTTCTGATTTGGTTTCATAATGATGTGGATGATCGTATTGGGATGATGTTTTCCAAATATACTACTACCAAGGAGGTTTGGGACTATTTATAGGGGATTTATCAGCAGTCTAACTTTGCCAAACGGTATGAGTTGGAAACAGTTATTTAGAGTGCTCTTTAGCGAGATCGGTCTATTCTGGATTTCTACATTGAGGTTATGGGACTTTAGGATCAGCTTGCTCTCATGGAACCATCTAGTCTTAAGGTACTAGATACCTATCTGCAGTTTTGGGAAGAGGGTCGTTTGGTGCAATTTTTAACAGCTCTCTCCCCTCAGTATGAGGCTATCCGTGGTGGCATCCTTCACCAGTCTCCTCTTTCCTCTGTGGATGCTATTGTTTGTGAATTCCTTTCTGAGGAAACCCGTCTTAAGATGGCTAGTCAGACTTTTGTCTCTATCTGTCTTCTTGGCTCTTGCCAAACCTCCGCTGCTATCGACCCCACCACTTCAGGCCTTTGCCAAACCCAAGAAAGGGCCCTTGGCTTCAGATGAGTGTGTTTTCTACCATCAGAAGGGCTACTGGAAGTATAATTGTCCAAAAAAGGGTTGTGCGACTTTTCAGCAGTCTCAGTCCCAGTTTCAGGCTCCTACTCAGAATCCTTTTTGATAAATTTAGAAAATACAAGATTAGGGAATGATTAGGATATCATCCCTTATTTATATTAATGAAGATTAATAATTACAAGGGAGTCCTAAGACATAGAATGATTATAAAATAATAACCCAAATAATATTATTCTAATACTCCCCCTCAAGCTGGTGCGAAGATATCTTTCATGCCCAGCTTGTGTAAGATATCATGAAATGGCTTACTCCTAACTCCCTTGGTGAGGATGTCAGCAAGTTGTTCACCAGATTGCACAAAGAGAGTACATATTGTGCCACTAGTGAGCTTCTCCTTAATGAAGTGGCAATCAATCTCAACATGCTTTGCTCGGTCATGTTGAACCGGATTGTGAGCGATGTTGATAGCGGCCATATTGTCACAGTATAACCGCATGGAGTCCATTTGATCAATACCTAGATCACTCAACAATAACTTGATCCATAAGAGCTCACACACCCCTTGTGCCATAACTCTAAACTCAGCTTCTGCATTTGACCTGGCAACCGCATTCTGTTTCTTACTCCTTCAAGTAACTAGATTGCCTCCAACAAATGTGTAATACCCTGAAGTCGATTTCTTATCAATCACTGATCCAGCTTAGTCAGTATCTGTATAGGCTTTCACACGAAAATGATCATATTTTGAAAAATAAAGACCCTTACTAGGATCAAATTTCAAGTACCTCAAAATTCTCATGACAGCCTCGAAGTGAATCTGATGAGGAGCATGTATAAACTAGCTAACCACATTGACAGCAACAGTAATATCTGGACAGGAGTGAGATAGGTAAATGAGTTTATCCACTAATCGTTGATAGCTTCCCTTATCAACAGCTGCTCCTCCTTCATCATCCCCCAGTTTTTGATTGGGTTCCAATGGAATGTCACAGGCCTTGCAGCCAAGCATCCCAGTTTCCTTCAACAGATCAAGCACATACTTCCTCTGTGAAATAAATATCCCATCCTTGGAGCGAGCAACTTCAATTCTCAGAAAATACTTCAAGCTCCCCAAGTCTTTAATTTCAAACTCACTGGCTAAATATTTCTTCAACAGTGGAATTTCCTCGCTATCATTGCTCGTAAGAATTATGTCATCTACATAAACAATGAGTGGTGTAGTCTTACCACTTGAGGAATGTTTCGCAAACAAGGTATGATCTGCTTGACTCGGTTTGAAGCCATATTTAAGCATAGCTTGAGTGAATCTCTCAAACCAAGCCCTTGGAGACTGTTTGAGACCATATAATGATTTCCGAAGTCTGCATACTTTGCCTTATGTCTGATAATCCTCAAAACCAGGAGGAATGTCCATACATATCTCTTTTTCGAGGTCACCATGGAGAAAGGCATTCTTTACATCAAATTGATGAAGTGGCCAATCTAGATTAGCTGCTAGAGAGAGAAGCACTCTGACTGAATTCATCTTAGCCACGGGTACAAAGGTCTCCTAATAGTCAACGCCATATGTCTGAGTGAACCTTTTTGCCACAAGTCTAGCCTTGTAACGCTCAATAGAACCATTCGCTTTGTGTTTTACAGTATACATCCATTTGCATCTCACAGGTCGTTTGCCCTTAGGTAACTCAGTCAATTCTTAGGTGCCATTCTTCCTAAGTGCTTTCATTTCCTCAATCATGGCAAATTTCTACTCAGAGATAGCAAGAGCATCTTGAAAATGGTTAGGAATGTTAACAGAGGAAATATTTGACACAAACGCTCTACATGAGGATGACAAATTAGAGTAGGACACAAAATTTGAGATAGGATGTTGAGTAAAAGATCTCACACCTTTTCTCTTGGCAATAGGAACATCAAGATCAATGGACTCAAGAGATTCAAAGTTACCTGGACTCTCATCAGAAGCAATAGATGGTAGTAGAGGAGTAGAAGTGGTTTCTTGTATCCAGTTAACTTTCTGTTTGTCTTTGTCCCTAACATAAACTTGCCCTTCCCTATCCTTGGTGACATTGGGTTCTATAGTCTCAGTAGGAGGTGGTGGTGCTGCAAGAACCACTGGTTCCACCATAGGAATCACAGGAATCACTTCACACCAAGGCTCCCCCTGAAAGGAGGACTGTGACACCGGAGAGGATAAAAAATAAGACTGAGACTCAAAGAATGTGACATCTATGGACACAAACCACTTACGAGAAGGAGGGTGGTAACACTTATACCATTTTTGAGTAGGAGAGTACCCAAGGAAAACACATTTGTGGGAGTGAGGGTCTAACTTATCACGAGTAGGAGAGTGATTATGGACAAAACAGATAACCAAATATTTTGGGAGGAATAGAAAACAAGGACGGGGAATCTAGGAGAACTTGAAGAGGAGTTTGTTTTTGCAAGACTTGGGTAGGAAGATGATTAATAAAATGGGCAGCGGTGAGAACAACATCGCCCCAGTAGGACCGAGGCACTCACATAGAAAAACACATGCACCGAGCTATGTCAAGAAGATGGCAATTCTTGCGTTCCGCCACCCCATTTTGTTGAGGGGTATTGGTGTAAGAGGTCTGATGAATAATGTCATGAGTAGAAAAATATTGCCCTAACTTAGAATCTATGTATTCACCTCGATTATCAGAACGTAATATTTTGACAGTGGTCCTAAACTGGGTACAAATCATTTTATGAAAATTGCGGAACACAGAGAAAACCTCATTCTTGTCTTTCATGAGATACACCTAAATAGTACGAGAAAAATCATCAATAAATGTAACAAACCAGCGATGACCTTTCATAGACACAACACGAGATAGACCCCAGACATCAGAATGTATTAACAAAAAAGGAACTAAACTTTTATTAAAACTGGGAGCAAAAGAAGCTTTGTGTTGTTTTCTGAGTTGACAAGACTCACAAAAAAATTCAGACACATTATTGTGTGAAAAAACAGATGGAAATAAATGCTAAAGGAAATAAAAAGAAGGATGTCTAAGACGCTGATGCCACAACCATATATCATCGGTGGTAGTAGGACTCGTGGTGGAAGAATGAGCAAGCTTGTTTGGTTGATCCAAGAAGTAGAGACCATTTTCTGCACTACCACTACCAATTGTTGTTCTCGTGACAAGGTCCTGGAAAAGACAATGATCAGGAAAAAAACGTCACTACAATTCAAATTCTGGGAAATATGACTCAAGGATAACAGGTTAACAGAAAAATTGGGAACATGGAGAATAGAAGATAGAGGTATGGTAGAAGTGACATGGACTACACCTTTCCCAGAAATGGAAGAAACAGTACCATTTGCAATCCTAACTTTGTCCTGACCTAAAGAGGGTTTATAGGCAGAGAAAAGATCAGAGGATCCAAACATATGATCTGAGGCACCAGAATCAATAATCCAGGGTAACGACTTATGAGACAAGAAAACACGAGGAGAAGAGACTAAGTTACCTGAGCGGGCAAACGACGAGGAAGATGTACTGAGAGTAGTAGAAGACCGGCGGTCCAGCAAATGACGCAGAACATTCTTAAGCTCAGGAGTAGTCATGCCACAGAGACCATTAGAAGCCTGGCCAACGGAAGCAGAAGTAGCATCAAGTGGATCAGCGGCACTAGATCGATGAGCCCGTAGATGGGAGCCACGTCTTCGAGACTGGCCTGACCGACCTCCTCTAGAACCAAACCGATCACCTCGATCCTCGGATGGAGGCCCATGAAGCTTCTAACACGTCTCACGAGTATACCGCAGTTTTTTACAGTAATCACAGAATACAGACTCCTTGGCGGCAGACGGAGGAATGGGAGTCAGGCAGAGGCCATCTCGAGGGGTAGATAGTAATGTTGAGCGGTCAGTAGAGATAGGGGACGTCATAGTAGACCGGCGACTCTCCTCATTATATTCATAGGCAAATGCCTCCTGAAGTGAAGGAAGAGTGTACATACCCAGAACTCAACTCCTAACCGGATCATACTCCACATTGAGGCCTGCTAGAAATTTGAAGATTCGTTCCTGTGCGATGAACTTCCTGTACCTGACTGAATTAGCAGTGCAAACAGGCTTATAGTTCTATAGGTGATCAAGGCGTTTCCAGTCGTTGGTGAGGAAGGTGAAGTACTGAAGAACCGTTTGCTCCCCCTAAACAGAGCTCTCAATAGAGTGGCGTAACTCAAATGCCTGTGAGAAATTCCCTTTGCGGGAATAGGTGGTAGCCACAGCATCCCAAATATCCTGGGCAGTCTTCATAGATAAGTAGCCCTCGCCAATGTTTGTACCATTGAATGAATAAGCCAACCCATAATCAAAAAGTTGTTAATCTCCCATTGGTCATAACCTGGGTTAGTTGTGCTGGGTGCTTGTATACTGCTATTCACATATCCCATCTTCCCTCTGCTCTTCAAAAACATAGTCAAACTCTGCGACCACGCGAGATAGTTTTGACCATTAAATAGAGAGGTAGTGATTTTAAGACTAGGGTTGGGGTTATCCGGCATAGTAGTAGGTATAGGGAAACTCTCACTCCTAAGTGTCTGAGAAATAGTGGACACACCGGTGGAATCTATCATAAGTACTGTATTGCCGAACCCGCAACAAAACTAATGCCAATTACAAACCCGGTGGATGGTGGTGGAAGGGAAAAACAAACACAACGACCACTAGGACAGTATAAAGAGTGAAAAACTCATATATATATATATATATTTTCTGTTTTTTTTTTTAAATTTTTTTAAAGAAAAGAAAAAAAAGAATAACTCAAGAAAGAGACAGATAGAGGAAGACGACAAAGAACCAGAGGCAGTCGGCTAAAGACAGACAGAGGAAGGCAATGAAGAACCAGAAGCAGGCGGCATATAAGTCGAGTAGGGGGAGAGTTGAGGCAGTCGAAAGGAGCGAGGCAGTCGTTTGAAGCCAACGAAGGCTTAGGAGCTGTCGGCTGGGTCATCCAGTGGTTGACAAAGCCAATGAAGATGATCTAAGGGTGATTCAGTGGTCCACGTTCATCGCACCAAGTGATTTCTGAATCCTAGGTGAGCCGAAATCCCTCAGGTTTGAGCTGGCTTGAGTTGAAACCCCTCAGGCTGTCTGTTGAAGTGGGTTGTCTCCGGCGGTGGTTAGTGGCTCCGATGGTTACTGTATAGGTAGATGGGTTTAGGTTTTAGGGTTAGGCTGAGATACCATGATAAATTTAGAAAATACAAGATTAGGGAATGATTAGGATATCATCCCCTATTTATATTAATGAAGATTAATAATTACAAGGGAGCCCTAAGGCATAGAATAATTACAAAATAATAACTCAAATAATATTATTCTAACACTTTTAGCCCTCCAGCCACTTATACTGTATTTGCTTCAGCTCCAAATCCTGATTTGGCTTTCTTGAGTGCTCAAATTGTTTAGCTTTAGCATATCTTGTCTACCTTCCAACCATCCTCATCTACTTTCGCTCTCACCTCTCTTCATTCAGGTTTGCTTGGTTCTTTTTCAAGTATTTCTTATTCAGTTTGGATTTTTGACTCTGATGCTTCTCATCATATGATTCCGCATCTCTCCTTATTTCATAATTGTCATTCTTCCCCTTTTATTATTACTGTTAACACTGCCAATGGGTAATAGGAAAGGTATGTTTGTCCTATTTGTTGGGTCTGCTCTGCAATGTCTATTGTCACTATACCATCTGTCCTTTATGTTCCTCAGTTATCTGTTAGTTTACTCTCTATTAGTCAACTTGATGCTTTCGATTATGATGTTATCTTTTATTCTTTTGTCTGTTATGTGCAGGAGCGACAGTCCAAGAAGCAAATTGGGACCGGTCGTAGAGTTGGAGACCTCTATGTGGTGGGAAGTTTGTATCTTCCTCTGTCTACCTCTCCAATTGCTTTTTCATCATTTCAGTTAGATCCTCAATCGAGTCTTTTATTTATGGCATTCCAAATTAGGTCATTTGTTTGTTGATCGTTTACGGTCGTTAGCTCAGTTAGGATTATTGGGTAAAGTTTATCCTAGTCAAATTGCTGAATGTCGGGGGGGTGTAAACTTGCCAAGATGACAGTTTTACCATTTAATAAAAGTACTCCTATTTTTGTTACCACCCTATTTTTGTTTCCCCATTTTCTTTTGTACATACTGATGTCTGGGAACCCTATCATTTTCTCACTAAAGGGGGCTCTGCTTACTATGTTTCTTTTGTCGATGATTGCACTTGCTATACTTGGGTTTACTTTATGACTCATAAATCAGACTTGTATTAGATATACCGTACTTTTCAGTCTATGGTCACTACACAAATTTGGGTCTACTATTAAATTGTTATGTTCTGACTTGGGTGGGGAATATTTTAAAACTGAGTTCTGTGAGTATTTGGCCTCATGGGTACCATTCACCAAACGTCTTGTACTAATATGCCGGCTCAAAATAGTCGAGCTGAACATAAACACTGTCAATCTCCTTGAAACCGCTAGGCCTCTTCTTCTCTTTGCCTCTGTTCCGGCTCCGTTTTGGGGTGAAGCAGTTCTTACTGCTTTTTTTTTCCTCAACCGTATGCCTACTTCTTTCTGGTTGGTCCCCTTATAAGGCTTTGTTTTATCAACTTCCCAATTATTTCCTCCTTCGTATTTTTGGGTTTGCTTGTTTTGTACTTCTTTCCCAAAAAGATAGGACCAAACTTAGTGCCCGGTCTGTCTTGTTTGTCTTTTTGAGTTACAGTCTTACTCAAAAAGGCTATCGCTGTTACGATCCTGTTTCTCGTCGCCTTTACGTTTCCTGCCATGTTGCTTTTCTTGAACGTCTGTCTTACTTTCATCTTCTTCCTATCACTGCTCCGGTTTCCAAAGAGAATTTGGTTCGCATTGATCCATTTCCCTCTGAGATCCCTCCTGATGAGTACATCTCTACTGTTTCCCTTGAGTTTATTCCTTCTTCTTCTACTATCCCTCATGTTGAGTCCCTTCCTACTGAGCCCCATGAGTTTGTTTCCTCTTCTTTTTCCTTTTCTCTTTTTGCACCCCCTCCTACTCTTGTCTCCTCCGTTGTTACTCTATTCTCATCGCAAGGCTCTCCCTCCACTAGTTGTCTCTGCCTTTGTTGTTGATCCCCTTACTTCTGACGACTCTGATCTTGCCCATTGTAAGTATCCCCTTCACAACCGTAAACATGTAGTCAAACTTGGTTTTTCTAAAACATATTTTTCTCCTTTATATTGCACATTTTTTCAAAACCCCAGTCTTACAAGGAGGCTTGTCAAGATCCTAATTGGATTCAAGCTATGGAAGATAAGTTGTCTGCATTGCAGAAAACTACTATTTGGGAGCTGGCTCTTTTGCTTGCTAGTAAGAATTTGGTTGGTTGCAAATGGGTCTATAAAGTCAAAACTCATTTTGATAGTTCTCTCGAGCACTACAAAGCTCGACTAGTTGCTAAAGGTTTCTTCCAGGAGTATGGTATTGATTATGAGGAGACTTTTGCCCCTGTTGCTAAGATGACTACTGTCCGCACTTTGATCTCTATCGTTGCTGTTTGTCATTGGCCTCTTTATTAGATGGATGTTAAGAATGCTTTTCTGAATGGCCATCTCACTGAGGAGGTTTACATGCATCCTTCTCCTGGCCTTCCTTATTCCTCTGGACAAGTTTGTTAACTTCGATGTGCTCTGTATGGTTTGAAGCAATCTCGTCGTGCTTGGTGTGATCATTTTCAGGCACTATTACTGAGCTTGGATTTCATCCTTGTGCCCACGAGTCTTCCTTGTTTCTCCTCCACACCTCTACTGGTTTTGTTGCCCTCTTATTGTACGTGAATGATATGATTATCATTGGTTCTAACTCTTCTGCTATCTCTGAGGTCAAGCAACATCTCTTCCACACTTTCTAAATGAAGGATTTGGGCCCATTGCGGTATTTTCTTGGTATTGAGGTAGCTTCTTCTCCCAAGGGTTACTTTCTGTCTCAGGCCAAGTATGCCGACGAGGTTATTCATCGTATCGGTCTTACTGACACTAAGCTTTCTGATACCCCCATTGAGCTTAATGTGAAGCTCAACACTACTGATGGTGTTCCTTTGGAAGATCCTACTTTATATCGAGAGCTTGTTGGTTGCTTTATCTGACAGTTACTTGTCTTGATCTTGCCTATGCTGCCTATGTGGTTAGTCAATTCGTTTTTGCTCTTCGCTGTACACATTAGGCTGCTTTGATTATGATTTTTCGCTATTTTCGCAGTGCTATCTTTCAAGGCTTGCTTTTATCTTCTACGTTTTCCTTGGACTTGGTGGCTCATGTTGATTGGGCTGTTGATGTTAATGATCGCAAGTTTACTTATGGTTTCTGTATGTTTCTTGGCAATTCCCTGATTTCTTGGAAAAACAAGAAGCAAACTGTTGTTGCCTGTTCTATTGCCAAAGCTGAGTATCATGCTATGGCTCATGCTACTGCTGAAATTATCTGGCTTTGTAGTCTCTTATCTGACTTTGGCGTCCTTTAGTCTTCTTTGATCTCTCTCTATTGTGACAACCGAAGTGCTATTCAGATTGCCCATAACACTGTCTTTCATGAACGGATGAAGCACATTGAGATTGATTATCACTTTGTCCGCCAACATCTGCAATCTGTTTTTATCTTGCTTCCATTTGTTACTTTGACTCTGCAATTTGCTGACTTCTTTACGAAGACTAACACCACTGCTTGGTTTCGATTTCTTCTTAATAAACTCTCAGTGTTTTCTGCTAAAACACCTTGAGTTGGAGCGGGGGTGTAAGAATATATTTGCTTATATTGTCTATATTTTTAAGAATTATTGTATTTTAGGAATTTGGAATGGTTGTGATTATTTAAATATTCTATGTAGTTTGTATTTTCTTTTTAGGCTTAGGGATTAGAGTTCTATATAAGTGATGTATTTTTTGTATTAATTATTCAGTTAAATATATAGAAATATTTAGAAACTTACACTTCTTGCCATGGAAAGCTCATGCAACTTTTTGCAATATTAGTCATTGTAAACAAGCTTCATTCCAGATTTTTGCTATCCTTCTTTGTTTTGGACATATATGTTTCTTTGGTTGGTTTTTCATCAGAAGGCCAAATTAACTTAATATTACAAATATTGATACACGACGTTTGTTTGGACTATTTGTTGGCATAACATTTTAGATTTTTGAGTTTAAGCTGGGCAAGGTAATATTTTGCTGTTGATGTGGGACATATGACTAGTAGAAATTAGGGTAAATTACACTTTGGATCCTTGCACTTTGCACCAAATTTCACTTTGGCCCCTACACTTAAAATCATGACATTCAACTCCCTGCATTTCTAGTCAAATTCCACTTTGGTTGTGGCAGTCAATGCCCAGTATTTTTGGGCAAATCTTAGTTTGGTTCCTAAATAAGTGTCAATGTTCTCTTTCTGTTACTCAATTGTTTAAATCTTTAACAGAATCTAATCATGTGACAAGAATGTGACTATGACATGAGGTAAGAGAGGAAAATCATCTACATTTTCCACCAATGCACACTTTGTTTCAAAATTTACATTAAGGCCAAGTTTGGCATGACCTAAATAATACAAAAAGTCAAAAAGTCACTATCCTATTTAAGTCACATCATCTTATTTAAATCACATCACTTCTCTAACACATCACATCAAACCCAACCCAAACCCAACCCATATAAGCCAATAAGTCAAAAAGTGCACTTTTTTAGAACATCCCAAACCAACCCTAAATTATGATCGTATTAAGTTAAAACAAAACGCAAATTATGAACAATTAAGAAGATGAACTAGGGTTTTGCATAAATTGGAATCACAAAACTCTGTTTTTCACGGTAACACAATCTTCTGTCTATTCATTGCTTTTTCTCTTTGATTCTTTGTCGCATTTTTTTTTATTATTTTAAAAATTCTATTTTCTTGCCTCTTCGTTTCAATTTTTAGCATACGGATATATATATATATACATATATGCATGTATATTATATTATATAACTCTAATGTGCTTATCACGTAGGACAAAGTGTATTGGTGGGAAATATGGATGATTTCTCTCTTACCCTTATTTTGTAGTCACATTTTTTGTTCTATAATTGGATTTTGTTAAAGATTTACAGATGAAGCAATAGAAGAAAGACATTGACACTTGTGTAGGGATCAAAGTGAGATTTGAGCAAAAGTACGGGAGGTTGACTGTCACAATTTTATGTGTAGGGATCAAAGTGGGATTTGATCAGAAGTGTAGGGGGTTGACTATTATGATTTCATTTGTATGAGTCAAAGTGAGATTTGATACAAAGTGTAGGGGTGCAAAGTGTAATTTACCCTAGAAATTATTAAAAACATAGATATATAGGAGCATAAAAATGTAGGAAAACTGAGTTGTAGTGGTTGTTCGTCTACTTTGACTTTACCTTTTAAGATATGATGTTTATGGTCTATTTACATGATCGAGCTTTGTACTCATGGATGAATTTGGTAGCTCAAGTAGTTCTCAACTTCTCATGCTAACTGGTGTTTTGATGTTGCTGAATTTTGATTTCTGTAGTTTGCTGGATATGCGGTATTAGCTGACCCCATTTAATTATGTTTTGTTTATTTCAGATTGTTCGAAGAACTCGGAGACGGAAGTGAGTTATTTTTTCATTTTGTAAATGCAGCAGAAATCTGTACCGTCTCTGGGCCAGACATCCTGACATGTAGAATAAAATTATATTTGGGTTTCTATCTGATGATTTTGTTTAAGATGACACGCAAAACTTAGAATGAAATTATCATTGCTTGTTTGATGGATAATTTAGTGTTCAGTTTTCTACCAACACGTGGACACCTGCTGGGAGAAGCCTCTTTGCGATTCTCCGTACTCCAAAGAATATTTAAGGTGAGTTCTGCTTTGACTGTTTGGCACTTGGGAGGGTTTTGAATTTTTGATATCATTTGTGTATGGAAAAGAACCTTTGGCAGAAAAAAGAAATTGTGTTGCAAAGATGCTCAAGCTAAATGATGAATTCTGTGTCAACAAATTCTTGCTACTGTTTTATGACAACTCTTTGGACAACAATTGATTTATTTTAGATAAGTATTTACTGTCTATACCAGATCAGAATGTGATCTATGTGTATACATATATATATTTGTTTTTTTTGTTTTTGTTTTTGTTTTTTTTCTTTTATGTTTTTGGGTTTGGGTGTGGGTGACTTTTTGGTTCCATCACTAAATAATGAGTTTATAATATATTAATATTTGGCTGCATCATATTCATGGGTCAAAGTTAGGTTGAGACTACTACATTATTAGAAGAGAGTTGTTAAAATCTAGATATAGGTGTGGCAATAGTCATTTGCAGCTGTATTATGGTCCACATAAGATTAGTAGTCTGTTTGACTTTGTCTAGTGAAAGATGTAGGGATTGAAGGAAGAACTTGTGTGTGTTGCCTTTTCTTGTTAAGTTATTGAATTCTATGATTTTTATTTTTATTTTGTTCCTTTACTGATTCAATTCTTTTATTTCAATTTGGTCAAGGTTAATGTACTTTATCAAACTGCAAAATTACAATTTTGATATTCGATAAATGATCAACTAAGTACGGTTTAAAATTTATTTTTATTACGCATTAGTACCTTTGTTAGACGAATAAGTGGAACAGTGAGAGTAGAGTAGCAAGGCATGTAGAATAGTCTAAAGTTGGGAACGTCTATTTATTTTATATGTTGAGATAAAAACGCAGAATTACTGAGTTGTATTCTTAGTCAATGGTATCATAAAATATTTTATTATTAATGATAAAAATTGATTCACCTAATGTATTTTGTGGTTCTTTATTAGTTGAGAGTATCGCATAAATAATATTATATGATATTTTGAAGCTAGTTAATAATTTTTTTAAAATTATAAAGGGCCCTAATAAGTTGAGTAACAATACAACAATAATAAGGTGGTGGCAATGAGAGGAGACCCATTTCCAACTTTGGGTCCATGATGTGAACTTGACCTTAAGCCAACCAAAATGGAAACAGCCCTTTCTTTGTCCATGTGACCCTTAGTTTGTTTGTTTACATCACTTTTTCTACCCACTTGCTAGCTAGCTAGCTTCTTCATGGTGAGAAATTTTAGAATGCATATTTAAAAAAAAATGTACCATATATTTGAGTTATGTTTTTTTGATAGTATTTGACTATGATCGATTGTTGTGGTAGTTATGACTTATTGTTATTATTTTGATTATAATAAAAAAAAAAGTTTCAACTTCATCAGATTTAGATTAATGATTAATTAGATTGGATTGGATCGGATCCTGGACAATTCAACCTAAATCCGGCGTGTTGACAGGCCTAAGCTGACTGCCAACTGCCCAATCTCACCATTTTATTGTTTTGTTTTGTTTTGTTTTTATTTTATTTTATTTTGGTTTGCTTGCTCAGAACAGCCGATGATGACCGTTGTATTGAAGAAATATATATATATTTATTTATTTATTAAAAATTTGAAAAAAAAAAAAAAAAAACACGGTCGTGGTCTATTCCTACAAGAAAAATTGCCCTCAATACACATACAGCCAAAAATTAGAAAAAAATATCTATACAATAAATTGTACAGTGTAGATTCAAATTTGATTTGGTGTGAATTATACTGGGAATAAATTTGGTAGTAAAAAAATTATATTAGAATAAAATAAACATTGAGGCCTTGTTTGGAAAAATATGTTAAAATATTTAATAAGATAAAATGTTCCATTTAATTCTTAATTATTTCATTTTTTTTTTCACAGTTATCAAATTAATTACAAGAAAAGTCAACTGACTTTTCATATATAATTTTTTTAGTCAAGTTAAAATAGTTAAAAAATTAAATAGGCAATTAAAATAGTCAATTTTTCAAACAAGGCCTGAGTTTTAATAAGGGGTACTTACCAATTAGTCCTATTAACTAGACTTATTTATCTACAGGTCCTAACTAATAAATTTAACATTATAAAAATAAGAGAGTGATAAATTTATCACTAAAAATTTATTCATAAAAACAAAGAGATTGATAAATTTATCACTATAAATTTATTCATAAAAAAAAAAGACTGATAAATTTATCTTTATCACTTAATAAATTTATCAAATAGGACTTAATGGGTAATAAATTTCCAAAGTAGGACCTATTGGGTAATAAGTCTCCAAAATAGGATCTATTGGTAGTTTACCCTTTTAATAATCTTAGAGTTTAAGTCTTCTAACAAAATAAAAATTGAGTTTTCAATTTGTCAACTTGAATCTTAATTTTTTTGATTTGTTTTTATTTTAAATAAAAAACAAGACTTTAAAGGGACAACCAAACAACAAACTACAAAAATAGGCAAATGATTAAAAAATATAAATATCTTAATCAATTTTATTTAACAAAAATAGACAAATGGTTTAGATTGAAAATAAATAAAAAATTTAGGGTTTTTTTGGTCATAAAGTTCAAACTTTGTAGTGTTTTTTTATTATTTTTTTATTTTTAATTTCTCCTAGAATATAGAACATTGGTGATATATTTATGGGAGACTTACTTGTAGATCTTAGTAGGTAGATTTATTATCTAATAGGTCTTATTAGAATTAATGACATTTTTCATCAAATATTATTAAAAAGCGTCATTATCTGTTAATTTTCAGTGATAATCTAAATTTTTTATCACAAAAAAGTTACTAATTTTTAACTTTCAGCAACAGTTTGAAAAACTCATCACAAAAAAAGTAACTAATTATAAATTTTAGTGAGAATTTATAAAAATTATAACAAAAAAAATTATTAATTGTGAATTTTTAGAGATATGTAAAAAATCATCACAAAAAATTATTTTTAGTAACAATTTTACTAGAACTTATCTTCAATAGGATTTGATGGGATTAAATCCAACTATTAGGATCTATTAGTAGTTACCCTATATTTATATGCTTTATTATTATTATTATTTTGGGGTTTGGGTAGAAAGTTTGTTTAGATTATTTTTTAACCAATTGGTAAAACAAAATTCTAGAGAAAATTTAAGGTGAATAAGGGAAGTGAATGTTGTTAGAAGAAAATTTAGGAAAGTCATCAATGGAGTACAATTAGTACAAGAAGGATAGAGAAAAAAAAAAAGAAGAAGAAGTCAAATTATGTTATGGTGAAACTCAAATTTAAACATCACGACTAAAGAGTGTTTGGGAATTCGGTGTTTTGACTAAAAACAAAAGAAGCAAAACATTAATATTTTGATACAATTAAAAAATAAAGAAGTTATTTCTAAACACATTAATATTTTTTTTCATCTCATTAAAAATTAAAATATCACAAAAATAAAATAAAATAAAATAAATTTTCAAATCAGGTGAAGAATATTTCAATTCACCGGTACCTCTCGTTTAACCACCCAAAGGAGTGGCAAAGATTGCAGTTCAAAAATTGGTCCAAACATGGGAACTTCATTTTTCTTTTCAAACAATATTGTATAAAGTCAACAAATAAAGAAATTAGGAAATGGTCCAATTAGTACAATGTCTCTAGAAGCATGGCTATTCAAAACATTATGAGCAAAAATATAAAAATTAAAAACTATATATAAAAGAATAAATAGAGTAATATGACTGCAATCTTATCATTTAAAATACAGAATTAAATTACAAAAAATTATGTATACAAATTTAAGGATGAAGTATATTTTCCAAACAATATATACCTATTAGGTTGCATATATTGGTCCATGATGGTGGGGCCATTCTTATAACAAATTTCACCCCCTATGACACCATTGTAAATAATAATATATATGTACATATTATTTCTCCCCATTTATTTTCTCATCTTTCTCTCTCTCTCTCACATTCTCTTCTTGACCTCCTCTCTGAACAAGTCTCAAGAGCCTTAGCTACACTCTTCTTCTATTGCCATGAATGAGTATAGGCAAGACAAACCATGTTGTTATTTCCATCCAAAAGAGGTGATTATAGGGGTGTGTCCCTTGTGCTTGAATGAGAAGCTTCTCATCTTGGCTGCAAAACAAGGTCACCCCTCCCAACCTCTTCATCACAGTCACAGCAGTAATACTAGTAGTGTCAAACACAGGAAGCTCCCCAAGATTTTTTATTTTGGTTCCCTTCTCAATCGCAAGCAATTTGATAACTCTCATAGTGTTGCTTCCACTAGTCCAGAAGGTAAAGAGTTTTTATTAACTTTGTCTTTCAAGTTCTATTATCTGTGTAGTGTATGCACACTAACACGTACAGAAAATTGTGGGTGAGAGTGAAGAAAGAGAGAGTCGTGGTAGTGGATAAAGTGATTTTATTTTTTTTATTGTGACTACTACTAGACAACATAAATATTAATTTGAGGAAAATATAGTAATATTGTGGGTTTTTTAAGAATCAAAATTGTGTGACAAATTTGTTTATTTTAAGTGAATTGTGTGTTTTATATTATAATATAAATTTGTATATGGCATGTGAATATGCATCTACACTGTCTCACTTTATATTAAATTAGTAATTTAGTACATAAGACTCTCAGTAAAACAAAAAGTCTAAGGAAGATATATAGGTCCTGTTTGGTAGGGCTTATTTTCAACTTATTTCAGCTTTTAGCTTAATTTAAGCTATTTTGATGTGTTTGGTTCAGCTTAACAATACAACTTATAGCTTTTTGTAAGTCAAAAATCAACTTATTCTTTGAGTGGGGGAGGGGAAGTTTAATTTATAAGTCAAAAATCAGCTTATGTTCACAGCTATAAGTTATAAGCTGTTAAATTATAAGTTATAATCACTTTCCCACAGCTCTACCAAACGGGGCCATAATATATTTGCAGTCTGTCTTCAATTTTTGGAAATGATTGTTTTTGTGACACGAGGATGTTCTAACAACAAAACATTATCATTGTGCCAAATTGCCTGTTGAATTATTTTCTCTGGTAGTACTCAATATCTGCACAAGAAATAGTGAATACAAAGATTGATGATGAGTTCTTCAATACAAAGAATTAATAATGGTATTAAACGGGAACTCAAGACTTGACTTGGATGCATATTTGAAATCTATCATCATGATATGAGAAAGTTGGGAAATCTTTTGACAAGAATGCCATGAATAGATTCTTCAAAAAGATAAAAGAAAAAGTAAGATATATACATATATATTAGTTATATATATGTATTTAATAAAAATTACATTGACATTTTATTGATGTAATCAGCTTGTACTCATGCTTTTATTTGCATCAATAGATTCTTTCTTTCTGTTGATTTAAAAAAAAAAAAAGAGTACATAGTAAAAATGTAAGCATATATTGTCATTTTAATTAAGATCACTCATAAATCATGAGAGTACAACATTCCATATATTTGGGAAAGAGAAAAGTTAGGGATCATGAAATTTTTTTCATGAAAATGATCATGAAAGATTTATGATCCTTGGATTACTTTGATTAGTGTGTGGTGCTTTATTCTAAGTGTAATTCAAGGGTCACAAAGTTTTCATGATTATTTTCATAAAAGGTTTTTCATGATACCTAGCATTGCTGTTTAGGAAAACCATGACATATAGAAAGCTACAAATGACAAATCAGATGAGGACAGACCAACAAAAAGGTTGAGTCAAAAAAATAAAAAATAAAAAATGGTTCAAAGCTGCATTTTACTTTTTAACAAAATTTTATGCAGGTTAGTTCAATGACAAATCTAAAGGGGACCCTTGAGGGCCTCTCATTCTGTATCCACTAGATGTGTCTTTAATTTCTAGTCACTTTGCATTTTGTGTTTGTCTAATTAATTACTACTTAAAGTAACTAGGTCTATCTTTACTGTTTTTGTTCCATCATCATTTGTATTTGTATAATTCAATTTTTTTTCTTATTGATGCAACACAAGTGAAGTCAAGTTAGGGTAGCTTATCTTTAATTGTTATGGGTCCATTATGTGTACTGGATGCTGTTGTCTGTACTTGAAGGTTTCACATTCTAATAATTTAATTTATTTATTTTTAAAAATTCTTGTGGGTAAATCATCTTAAAATAATTAAATTAATCTGATAATCATAATTATATGATTTCATCATAGAATGTCTATTTTCAAATAATATTTATCGTCATTTTTTCAAAGACAAATGTGATAAAATTATGTGACTATGATTATTTAATCAATTTGAAAATTTTCATAAATAATCATCACACTTGGCTAAAAAGATAAAATGATATATCTATAATATATTCCACAAATTATTGGCCACTTGTAATTAGATTGACAATCTTGGGATTTTGGTAGATTCATTTATATCAATCAAGTTTGGAGAGAATGGGGCTGCTTCATGGGAGAAGAGCACAGTGTCCAGGGTCTCTCTAGACCACTGTAACATCTCCTCATGGAACCACAGCTTGAGCAAGGAGAACACCACCAAGAAGAGTGTGAGTGTAGTAGTAGAGCATGCAAAACCACCAAAAGGGGGAGAGCTGAGGTGGCGAAAGCGGATTGGGCACCTGTTCCAGCTCAGCAGATGGAAGAGGTCCAGCAAAGCGAGTGTGTGCCACGTGGGCAGCAAGCTGGAGGGTGTGAAGGTGACAAGTGGATGGATAAGGACCCTCACAACAACAAAGAGGACCAAGGAATAAACAGAAGGTTATATAGAAACAGACACTTCAGCTTTTCTCATTTTTACCATCTCTCTCTCTCTCTCTCCATTTTGAGTGTTTGTTTGGCTTCAATGTGAAAAATGTAAAGTCATGATACATTATTGATATATGGTAA
Organism: Camellia granthamiana; assembly: GCA_036172215.1. NCBI lineage: Eukaryota > Viridiplantae > Streptophyta > Magnoliopsida > Ericales > Theaceae > Camellia > Camellia granthamiana. The sequence continues at coordinate 102,637,385 of CM069905.1, forward strand.
AGTGAAATCACTTTTATTGTTCATCAAAATGTGCTTTTGACAAATAGCCAGGCCATGTTAGTAGGTAATTGATTCATTAACATAAAAATAGCACAAAGCTAGTCTAGGTGTTCACACTAGGAAACACATAAAGCCCATAAGTGCCCATGGTTGTCTTCTTTCTTCTTTTCCTTCTTTTTTCACTAGTTAGGCCCTGTTGGGAAATAGGCTGTTTTAGTCTAAAAATTTAAAAATCATTATAAGTTATCGTATTATTATTTTTATTTTTTTATAGGTTTTTTTTTATTATATATAAAAGATCAATTAAAATAGTTTATTCTCAAACTAATTTTAAATTTAAAGGAAAAGAGGATCAACTTCAACTACACCACATGAAATTCAAACTTACAACCTTCATTATAAGGATGGGGGAATGTCTATTGACCAAATAAGTTTCGGTTGTCTTCTAGTTGTCTAGGTGTAGAGGTAATTTAACCATTAGGTCTCTTGAAATGTTGCCTAAGGTTCATAAAAAAAAATTAAAAAATTCTTATCGTGGAAAGTCCTAACTTTTCAAGGATTTAGTTAGATGAAATCTCATTTTAATGTTTAGCTTTAAGACATTCAAAAATCTTGAGCCACCACTATCTAGGTGGAGAATACCTTGATCTTTTGTTCACCACTAAGGCCTCATTTGGTTGATGTTTTTAAGCAGATTTTTTTTTTATATATATTTTTATTCTAATTTTAATATAAATATATTTTACACCACAATTAATCCTATAAATTTAATTATTTGTTGTAATTCCTAACTTTTTAATCTAATTTTAATTTAATTATATTAAAATCACAATTGATCATAAATTCTTAATTATTTATTGTAATTTCTAACATGCTAATTTAATTTAAGGGACATTTAAACATAAGTCCTAATTTATACTCTATTAAATCCTAACTAAGATTTTTTGAACCTTAAAGTCTCATTAAAATTTTAATAGTTGGAATTGCCTTTCAAACAATGATTGTTTATCATTTATGATTATCTATAAAAGAACATAATGATTTGACATTCAACTTGGTTATTTTCAAAAGTTTTAAAATATCAACTTTCAAATTGAAAAAACTAAAAAAATATTATGTGCAAAAATTGTTTTTTGAAAAAATTAAAAAAATTGAATTATTTTTTTGTGCAAAACTAAAATTTTTGTATCTATAAAGGAGCATGATGATGGAATATTGATGTGCAAAACTAAAAAATAAACTTTAAAAATAAAAAAACTGATAATATTCTCAGTTTTAAAACTGAATTTTTTTTTAATGTTCTCGATTTTATTGGATAGTTGAATCAAACCAATAAGTAAAAGAGTAAAAACGTTTAATCTCATACTCTGTTTTTTATCAATTAATGAAACAATTATCTGGAACAAACTATGCAAAATTGATAACGTTCTTAATTTAAACAATTGGGAAAAATTGATAATATTATCAGTTTTACTAAATAGGACTTATTGGTTCAAGAAATCTTAAATAGGACCTAAGCTACCATGACATTTGTAAATAGGACTTTTAGACAATTAACTCTTAATTTAATTTTAATTATATTTTAGATCAATTCTTAATTATTATTTATTTAATTATATTTCAAATAAATCATTAATTATGTCTTATATTTAGATAAATCCTTAATTTTATTTTAATTAACAAATTAATCTAATTTTATATTTGGAGAAAATAAGGATCAAATTGTCTTTTATTGTATTAATTTTACTTTATTTTTTTCAAAAAACCAAAGCCACTCTAATTTTAGATTAACTCTTAATTTTTTGAAATCATTTTATTAATTATCTATTTCATTAATTTTTTTCACAATGTATGTGATTATAGATACCCCATTTTGATCGGTCTTGAGACTTAAGCGCTTTCCTTTGATTACTTGATGATGAAAACAAGAATGTGTTTATCACAAAATCCTTAGTAAAAAAAAATGTAATTTGAGTTTTACTCTTTACCCTAAGCCTATTTTGACCAAGTGTTTAAGACTCGCCGGGCACTGGAGCGAAGCTGGACTGAACCAAAGAAAAAAGACCAACTTCTTGTCTTGCCGGTCGATTGCCCCAAAATAGTGCAGTCCAAATTTTTTTTCTAGTTCATGTGGGCATTCCATTATCCCATTTTCTAATATATTCATGTACCAAATGCATATATACTCATCCTCCATTGCCTAGTGCTTAATCCATTGAAGGTAATGCTCCACTTTTGTCTTCCATTAGCTCCATTAATGTTTCAATAGTGCTCCATTTGCTCCATTATCTTCATTAATGCTCCATTCTTGTCTTCCACCATTTCTCCACTTGCATTGCCTATATGTATACATCAAATTGTTGAGAGGAGAAGAGAGAGAGAGGGAGGGGGGATTGATGAAGAAGGACTAGATTGATAGGAAGAGTCTAAGCTTTGATCAAGAAAGGTGTCAAAGTTGAGAAGTTGAGCCGTGATTTTCATTTACTGTTATATCATCCTTATACATTGTTATTTGATCCCAAAAATTCCATTATAGTCAACTTGTGTAGCTTTGATCAAGGATTGTTTAGTTTGTGTCAAAAGTGAGAAAAACTAGAGTGAATTGTGAAATCTGGGTCTTCACCGCCTTTCTTCACATACATTGTTAAACAACCCAGAATTGTTATTTTAGCTAAAATTCTAAATTTGTGAATTGAGGATTGAGAGCATTATTCACAACCTTAAGGGTGATCAAAAGAAAGTTTGGAAATCAAGAAATTCACTTTTTCTTTAGAAAGTGAATTTTCAATTTCTTTTAATTTCTTGTATTTTCTATCTTATATTTGTTTTTTAACTTTAATTTTATATTAGTTTTATTGTAATCTAACCGGAAATGGTTGGTTGAGCCACCTATATATTCTTTGTTTTTTCTTTTCTCGGTGTTACAACAAGACATGTTTTGCTAGGCCTAGTTGGCCGGCTAACTTCTTTTGGATGGAACGGCGTAGTCTTCTGACGTTGAACATACCAATTTCCGGTGGTCTTCAAGGCGCATGAAGCTTTTATTTGTTTTCATTTGAGTGTTTTGTGAGGTTTTTTTAATTTTGTTGTAATATTTTTCTCATTCCTTTCTTATTTGGTTTATAATTATTTTTTCAAGTGTTGTAATAATTCTCCACTCCGCTTCTTTCTATTTCATTCTTTTACTTGCTTTCTTTATTTGTACATAAGCATCATATTTTGTATTTTCATCATATTCATGATTAGCATCCATGTTTTATGCACCTTGATTCAGCTAAGTTTGCATTTGTGGGTTTAATCAATTCTTATGTGATTATGTGCGCTACCTCATGTTCTTGAGATGATTCACATATCATATATTAGAAGCCAAATCTTTGGTTGCATCTCATGAGTGAATTGCATTAGGGTTTTGTATATAAGATCATGCATATTTCGCTGTGGAGAAGTGGTTTGGAAATACTCTCTGGATCCTATAAGACGCTCTTGATCCTCAGCTAGTCACCTGAAAAAGAATGAACGCTCTGGTCGGGGGTGCCGGAATTAGCACTCTGACGGATAAGTTAGTGTATACTCTCTTGGTAGCTTGTATCTTAAGTTAGTCTTACTTGTTCTCACATACCTCTTTTTTAGCTGATGCTCTTCTTATTTATAGTCGTCCTTGATGTTGATGGTTGGGCCCATCTTTCATCCAACGAACAACCGCTCATTCGGCTACCTGTTCATATTCGGCCCGGTTTACACCTGATTCTTCGGCCGATCTGGTTATTCGGCCTCTGTCCCTCCGGGATAGAGCCGTATTGTACATGACTTGATTTCCTTCTTTAAGTTATTCGGCTAACCTACGTAATAATCTATTCGGCCCCCACAATTGCCCCCTAAACATCCTACTAATGTCAGTTAGCCGGCATGTTTGGTTTTGGACTTAGAGGGTCAAAAAATACGGCGGTTTCCCTTACTCCAATGCAAGTGTCACAACGCCTACTCTTTTTAGGCATGATTACAATTTCCCGCTCCTTCGTACGCTTCATTCATTTAATACGATTTGAAACCGTGTTGCCTCTTCGTTTGTATGCTTTTTTGAATGCACAAGGTTTCTCGTTGCCTGTCAGTTCACCTCCCTCGCTTCACTCCTTCTGCAACTTCTTTCCGTTCTTCATTGTCCTCATTTCTTGTAAGTTTTTCTCTCTTCCATTTCAACTCATTTTCCTTGTTTGTTTGCTGTTTAGAGTGTCCACTTTACCTGCTATGATGGCGAAACATTTGAGAGCCCTTCTTTCTGCGGATCGAGTCTCTGGTTTCCATCGTCATTTTTCTATTCCTGACGACGTCCATCTGTCACTCTTGGCAGAGAACGTGATTAACACGGAGAGGACTGATGAGAGTACAATCGTCTTTCCTCTCTTGTCAATTGCTGAGGGCGGAGTCCGTTTCCCCCTTCATCCACTTTTGAGAGCTGTCCTTCGCCATTGGGGTTTAATCCTTTCTCAGCCGAACGTAAATTTTTACCGAATAATAATAGGGATTGTAGAACTAAACCGGTGCCTTAGGCTTAACCTTGGAATCCCTGCCATTCGGCATTGCTATGCCTTGGCCAAATCCTCTGGTCGGCAGGGGCGCTATTTCCTCAGGGCCACGGATACCGACCATCATCTGGTGACAATGCTTGCCAGCTCTGGCAAGCGTATTGATGATGTCATGGTCGTTGTTCGTGGTAACTGAGAATTCGGCGAGGGCGAAGATCGTCAAGATCCAGTGCCTAGGCGAAGGGGCAAACCAGGTGGCCGTTTAATCCCCCACAAATTTTTAGTAAATATTTACGTGGTTCAAATTCTACGTACTTACCATTTTATTTGTGCAGGAAACAATTTGAAAAAAGTTCTCGTTTCGGCTGACGATGCTATACTTGCGTAGATCAGAGCCGCACTCCAGTTTTTCGGCCGTCCGAATCTCCAAAAACAAGGGAGGGCGGCCCACATTCTTTTGAGATACGAGCCGACCTACACTACTTTTTTGGCAGCAGATAACATTCTGATTCCGAGAGGTGAACAGCATCTTACGGCGCTTGTTTTTCCGAGCTGCAAGAACCTTAGGCAGATTGGTTTTGAAACTTCGGACTCAAAGCCAGCGAATGAACAAGCAGCCGAAGGGGCCGCTGAGCAGCCGAATAAACCATCCCAGGATAGATTTGACGAATTAGAGGAGGTCGACGCGACATTAAATTTGGCTTTTGAAGAAGCCGGCCTTAATCCTCTATCCACTTCTGGCCGAGAGGACGTGTCCTTCGAAGACATTTTCACCGACTTGGGAGACCTACCCAGCTCGTATCCTGATGGCATGGCTGGTGAGTCGCTCACTCAAATGGCCAGGCGAAAAAATGCTGAGAGGATGCCTGCCCATAGGAGAGCCAAGGCCGAGCGAAATCAACCTCCGCCCTCTCCACCCGACGCTAGGACAGAAACTCCACCTGCTCCCATTGAGGAGGTGGTTCAGACTGATGCGGCCGAGACGGAGCCTGTTGTCGATCAACGGGACGACTAACTGATGGAGCAAAGGGGGAAAAAACGCCCGGCCGAACAAGAAGCCGGTTATTCAGAAGACCTAGTAAATAAACGGCCACGAATGAAGGAGTCGGACCTGGTGGTGTCGTTTATAATACAACCAAGGATAAGGAACACGTCGGTTGTTTCCGATGCATCGGCTGTAGAAGACCCAGCCATGGCCTTGAGCTTGGCCTCCTCTATTTCTCTGCTGGTTGATAGAGCAACCTTTAAGGCAGAGCATGATCTGCTATCCATCGCATTAGTCGCTCAATTGGCGGTATTGGTACGTGATCCATGTTTGTAATTTTGCAAGGCTAACCAAAAGAAGTTTTTTTATATTGGCTTACCGATTTTTTATTTTGTAGACGACGGGAAGGATAGCTGAGATTGGTCGTCGCCAACATAACGCTATCGAACAGATCGGCTTTCTCAAGGCCGAGGTGGAAAACGAGAAGGGGAAAGCAACAGAGGCCTCTCTCAGAGTCGAATCTGAGGCCATGAAAGCGGCAACAGAGAGAGCGAGGGCCGATGCCGAAGCAGATAAGGCCAAGGCTGCTGACCGACTGAGATTGGCCACCGAGGAGAGGGCGAATGCCAGCGAAGAAGCGCTCAAATTAGCCAACGAGGCAATTGCCAAGCTGGAGGCCGATGTGGAGGAGTCGAAGAGGGCGATGGCAAACGCCGAATTTGAGATTTCCAAGTCATTCCAAGCTGGCAAGGATGCGGCCTTGGAGAATTATGTAGAAGAAGTGCCGAAGTTTGAGAACAGGGGGTTCAAACACAGCTGGCTCAAAGCCTTAGCTGCTGCTAACGTGGTATCGGAGCAGCCGATTCCGTACGAGCAGATAGACGTTGAGCCACTAGAGTCTGACCCTAAAAACTGAGCTAGAGTCAAAGTATTTTTCGTTTTGTTTTGGTATCCTGTGTATGTAGATTTTGTTAGAGTTTTGACTATTTATTTTTGTCAAAAGCTAACGTAGGATAGTTTTCATTTGTAAAATGACTTCTGTTTGTGCTCAATTTATGAATGAAAATTGATTTTGCCTTTCTGCCTAATACATGTGCTTGTTAACGACTAAGTAAGATGTAAAAACATGAAATGTGATGAATGGAACAAACTACTGAATTAATATTGCAACTTAGCCAAATATATTGGTGAATATGCCCTTGCCCCAGCAAGTTGATGAACAGAACCGCCGAAAAATGGCAGTTCAGGGATTTGTTGGGGCATAGGAACGTCTTAACGCATAGCACTGATATCTAGGCTGAATAGGTTGATAAATCTGCCCTTGCCTTAGCAAAATTGAACAGGACCGCCTAAAAACGGCAGTTGAAGAATTTGCGGGGGCACCATGACAATTCGGCTCGAAGCTCCGATATTTAGGCCGAATAGATTGATGAATCTGCCATTGCCCCAGCAAGTTGATGAACATGACCTCCTAAAAACGGAAGTTCAGAAGTTTGCTGGGGCACAATGGCAATTTGGCTAGGAGCTCTAGTATTTAGGCCGAATACCAAATCTGCCCTTGCCTCAACAAAATTGAACAGGACTGCCTAAAAACAGCAGTTGAAGAATTTGCGGGGGCACCATGACAATTCGGCTCAGAGCTTCGATATTTAAGCCGAATAGATTGATGAATCTGCCCTTGCCCCAGCAAGTTGATGAATAGGACCACCTAAAAATGGCAGTTCAGGAGTTTGCTGGGGCATATTACAATTCGGCTCGGAGCTCCAATATTTAGGCCGAATAGATCGATGAATCTGCCTTTTAGCCAGTAAGCTGATGAACACGGCCGCCGAATTAATGAATAAGACCGCTGATCCACGTTAGTTTGTGGCGCAGAGCATTGAAGGGAACATTTTGGGAATGCTGCACCCGTGATTAATAAGATGGGTGGGAGCTGCATTTGTTTAGGGTCCATATTGGTGTCCAAATTTGGCAGATCACAGGAGGGAGAAGAGTAGTGGGTTTGAACTAGATGTCTAGAAGGCTATTTTTCAACAGCAAAGGAGAGGGTAAGACACTGGCTGAACTAGATTCAACGATGAATCGAGGTGGCGAACCGTTGCGAACGGGAAGTAGAATGTCGGGAGAGCGTGAAAGGCGCCATTTTCCGCGTCGTCGAAGCAGGTCACCTAGGAAGGAAAGGCAACAGCGAAGGAACTCCCCTTGCTCGTGAAGTGAGACTAGTGGGGCACCGCGCCCATTGAGCTTTTCAGTTTTCGTAGGGAACAAACCGATGACAGAGGCGGATTCGATCATTCGCGACCCAAATATGGCAATGGAATTCACCCGACAGATTTTTCCGCTGGAAGTCCAGCAGCCGATGGTTGGGCGACCTGATTTCGAAGTTTTTCGGGAGGGCGTCCATGGAGTGATGAAGGGACTTTACATTGCATTTGAAATCGGCATGCGCCTGCGTGCCGCGTGAAGAGAGATAGAGCAAAGGGATGCTCACATTCAGAGCTTGCAAGCCCGCACTGAGAGGGCCGAACATGAGTTGAAGAAGATTAGCACCTCTGAGACTCATTCGGCGAGTGAAATGAATCCGATTGTTGCGGAGCGAGTAAATCGTCGAATTTTGGATCACGCAATCGCTAACCGAGACACGACCAGCATGTTCGCAATTGAATCGGCGAAGGCTAGGTCCTATGAAAAAGGCTTCCATGACGGTCGCAAAATCGGAATAGACAAGACGAAAAAAAAGCTAGCCGAGGAGGTCTGTCGATGCAAAAATCGCGGATTTAAACATGGATAGACAAAAGCACTTCAGGTTGCGAGCATTGATCTGGCGTCACCCTTATATCAGAGTTACACATTTCCGTTCGAGGCTTTTGAAGCCGAGAAGACTAACGATGAGGGTGGCACCGAATAATTTTGATGTTTTTTTTTTATTTTTTTAATGTAAAGCTTGTACTTATGATCTATTGAATAAAACACGTTATTCTGAATGTAGACATGTAATTTTGATCAATGCTTGCAGATTTACTACTTCACGCCGTTCACGGTATCTACAAAAGGCGCTTCAGATTTGGTCCAGACGTGTCATTCACGTAGGGCGCTTCGAATTCGAAGGCTTTATTTGGCCCAAACGTGTTATTTACGAAGGGCGCTCTGAATTCGGAGTCTTTTTGTGTTGGCCGATCGTGTCATTCACGAACGGCGCTTCGAATTCGGAAACCTTTTTCAGCCCAAACGTGTCATACACGAAGGGCGCTCCGAATTTGGAGGCTTTATTCGGCCCAAACACGTCATTCACGAAGGGCGCTCCGAATTCAGAGGCTTTTTCTGTTGGCCGATCGTGTCATTCACGAAGGGCGCTCCAAATTCGGAGGCTTTTTGTGTTGGCCAATCGTGTCATTCACGAAGAGCGCTTCGAATTCGGAGGCTTTTTCTAGCCCAAACGTGTCATTCACGAAGGGCGCTCCGAATTTGGAGGCTTTTTGTGTTGGCCGATCGCGTCATTCACGAAGGGCGCTTTGAATTTGGAGGCTTTATTCGGCCCAAACGTGTCATTCACAAAGGGCGCTCCGAATTCGGAAGCTTTTTGTGTTGACCGATCGTGTCATTCACGAAGGGCGCTCCGAATTCGGAGGCTTTTTTCGGCCCAAACGTATCATACGCGAAGGGCGCTCCGAATTCGGAGGCTTTATTCGGCCCAAACGTGTCATTCACGAAGGTCGCTCCAAATTCGGAGGCTTTTTTCAAACAATCAGAACTCACTGGGAAAGAGGACATTATATTGAAAAAATAAAGATACATACAGCGTAAAATCAAAATAGGCTGTCATGCCGTACAAGTTAATGATAAAACTTGCACAAGTATGTAGAGTTCCATGGGCGCGGCAAGCTTCTTCCATCCATGCCTTTAAGCCGATATGCCCCTGTTCCTGCGATCGAATCAATCTGATAGGGGCCTTCCCAGTTAGGACCCAGTTTTCCTTCAGTCGGATTCCTGGCAACGGGAAGTACTTTCTTGAGGACCAATTCTCCAGGTGTATAACGGCGTAGCTGAACACATTGATTATACGACTTAGCGAGCTGTTGCTGGTACCGTGCCATGGATGTAAGGGCACGGTCTCGTCGTTCTTCAATCAGAGTCAAATCTAAGGCCAACATCATGTCATTTCGGCCCATATCAAAAACTGTTGATTTCAAGGTTGGGAGGCCGATCTCTAGGGGGATGATTGCCTGGGTTCCGAAGCATAAAGCAAACGGCGTTTCCCCAGTGGATCGCCTCAGAGTAGTGCGATGAGCCCACAACACACTGGGCAATTCTTCAACCCATCTGCCTTTAGCTTTCTCCAGCCTCTTCTTAATGCCGTCCAAGATGGCTTTGTTGGAGGCTTCAGCTTGACCATTGCTCTGTGGATAAGCCGGGGTGGAGAAATAGGGCCGAATACCATATGTGCTGCACAATTCTCGGTATACGCCACAATCAAACTGGGTGCCGTTGTCTGAAATGAGTGCTCTTGGAATGCCAAATCGTGTTATGATATTTTTCCATACAAAACGCCTAACATCAGAATCTCGGATGTGTGTCAGTGCCTCAGCTTTGACCCATTTTGTGAAGTAATCTATTGTGACAATTAAGAATCGCTTGTTACCCGGGGCCTGTGGCAATGGCCCGATGATATCAAGCCCCCATTGAGCGAACGGCCGAGGACTGGTGATTGAGCTCAACTCCTCGGCAGGAAAATGGGTTAAAGGGGAAAACTTCTGGCACTGTTCACATTTTTTGACGTAACACTCGGTATCAGCTCTCATGGTCGGCCAGTAGTACCCCTGTGTTACAGCTCGATGAGCCAAAGAACGCCTACCAGAATGGACACCACAACTACCTTTGTACATTTCGGTCAAGAGTTATTCGACTTTATCTGGATGAACACATTCTAGGTATGGGCCAGAAAGGGATTTTTTGTAAAGCTTTCCTTGCGGATTTAAGTAATATGCAGGGCTTTGTTTCGCAGTTTTTGCACTTCTTTCTTGTCGGTCGGGAGCTATTCGGAAGATAGAAATGCAGTGATGGGGTCCATCCAACTTAGACCTGATTCTACGATATTGATTTTAATTGACTTTAAAGGGGTAATGCTCGGCTTAGGGATGAATCCTACGTCAATTGTCCGCTTAATTGCTGAGTTGATGGCGGAGGCTAGGCAAGCTAGGGCGTCTGCATGTGTGTTCTGATCCCGGGTTATTTGATTTAATTTATGATGGTCGAATTTTGCCAGCAAAGAATTCACCGTTTTCATGTAAGCTGTCATACAGTCATTTTTGGCTGTGTATTCCCCCTTCAATTGGTTGATAACTAGCTTTGAGTCACAGAAGACAAGTAGACGTCGAGCACCAAGGAGATGTGCATTCCGTAAGCTGGTTAACAATGTTTCGTATTCGGCCTCATTGTTCGATGCTTCGAAGCCCAGTTTGACAGCCTGCTCGATTATTGCCCCGTCCGGAGCCATGATCACTACGCCCACCCCACTGCCACGTTGGTTGGATGATCCGTCACAATACAACTGCCAAATGTCCCCAACATAAATTCTCCAGTTCGGCTTAGGTTGAATTTGATCAGACTTAAAGTCGGTGAGACATCCAGTGAATTCGGCCACAAAGTCGGCGAGCACTTGCCCCTTGATTGAGGTTCTGGGAAAAAATTGAATATCGTATTGGCCGAGTTCGAGAGCCCATTTTGAAACACGCCCTGATGCTTCTGCACTACGAAGTGCTGAGCGGAGGGGGTAGTCCGTTAGTACCCCAATGGTATGCCCCTGAAAGTAATGCATCAGTTTTCTTGCTGTTATGACGAGTTTTTCCAACGGAAGGTAACGTGTTTCGACGTCAACCATTGCTTTGCTCACATAATAAACTGGTCGCTGCTCCCCTAGTTCTTCCTTTAACAGTACAGCCCTAACAGCCCGGTCGGAAACTGCCAGATATAAAATGAGCGGATCACCTGCCGAAGGTGTTGTCAAGAGTGGAACTGATCGGAGGTAAGTCTTCAAACCGTCCAAAGTGGCTTCGCACTTGGGGATCCATTCAAAAGCTTTACCCTGCCGAAGGGTATGAAAGAATTACTGGCAGTGATCTATGGAACGACTGATGAATCTGTTGAGTGCGGCGGCCATTCCCATCAGCTTCTGAACTTCTTTGACCGACCGAGGAGAGCCGAGTTCTAGGATTGCTGTGATTTGCCTCGGGTTGGTTTCGATTCCGTGGTGGTTAACAATGTAGCCAAGGAATTTGCCGGATCCGATGCCAAAGGCACATTTGGAAGCGTTCAGCTTCATTTTGTATTTGCGAAGAATGCCGAATGTCTCTTCCAGATCGGCTAGATGAGTTTGCTCTTCTTTGGACTTGACCACCATATCATCGATGTACACTTCCATAGTACGGCCGAGTTGCTCCTTGAACATGGCAGTGACTAGTCTTTGGTAGGTTGCCCCCGCATTCTTCAGCCCGAAAGGCATAACCTTATAGCAATAAGTTCCTCTTGGGGTGAGGAATGCAGTTTTGTCTTGGTCTTCCAAATGCATGGCAATTTGATTGTAGCTTCTGTAAGCATCCAGGAAGCTCATACGTTGATGATGTGCCGTTGCATCTACGAGTTGGTCTATTCTGGGGAGGGAAAAACAATCCTTGGGACAAGCTTTGTTTAAGTCCGTGAAATCCACACAAACACGCCAAGTTCCATTTTTCTTCTTTACAACCACAGTATTCGACAACCATGTAGGATAGGTTACTTCACGGATTGCCTCGGCATCAAGCAACTGGTCAACTTCTTCAACAATGGCAGTAGTGTGTTCCGCGGCTGACCGCCGACTTTTCTGAATAATCGGCTTACATCTGGGATCAACGTTTAAGCGGTGCTGAGACACAGATGGATCCACCCCCGGCATCTCATATGGTGACCATGCAAATACATCAAGGTTGCTGAGTAAGAAGGAAATTAGCTCCTACCTGTCGACTTTACTCAGGGAGGCGCCGACCATGAAGAACTTGTCAGGATTCCCGTCAATTTCAAACCGATCCAGGGCTCCGGTTGCCTTTTCACTTGGGAGCCACACAATGTCGTCGAGGCTTTCTCGGCCCAGCACCTCAATCGAATCCACTTCCAGCTCTTTTGGTGTCTTTGCGGCAAGAAGATAACATACCTGCGCCGATTTCTGGGAACCTCGAATTTGCTCAATGTCGCGTTCAATCGAAAAGCGAAGTAGTTGATGATAGGTGCTTGGCACGACCTGCATGGTATGCAGCCAAGTTCGTCCCATGATGAGATCATACGGCGAAGGAAGCTTGACAACCAAAAATTCTACATCTACTGATCGGGAGCTCGTTCGAACTGGTAGTGTGATTTTGCCCAACGGATATTCCAAATTAGCGTTGAAGCGGAATAACGCATAACGAGCTGGAGACAGGTCCGATTCAGTGAAGCCGAGTTTGACGAAGGTCTTGTAGTACATAACTTCTGAAGTACTCCCCTGGTCAATGAGAACACGTTCAATGGTGAATCGATTTACACGTAGTTCGATGACCAAGGGATCATTGTGGGGGAGCGTTACGCCGACCAAATCAGAATCATCGAAAGTAATACTCGCAGCTTCATGGGGCCGTTTCGCTGGTGTGATTTGCTTTTGGGGGTTAGGATGCGACTGAATTGTATGTACCGCGGATGCCGTCGGCAAGCTGTATATCATATGGATTACGCCGAGTGGAGGTGAATCCTGCCGTAAAGCAACTGTTTTGGTTGGGTTATTCTTTCGAACATGTTGCTTAAGCCGACCATCTTGCACTAACTCCTTAAGGTGATCCTTCAACACATAACAACTGTTGGTATCATGACCGTGGTCTTTATGATATTCGCACTGCCTATCCCGTCTCCTCGTGTCGGGAGGTCCCACCATCTTAGGTGGCCATTTAAAGAATGAAAGGTGTTGAACTTTAGACATAATCGTGCTGATCGGATTCGACAACTCCGTATATTTCTTGTCGGCGCTCCTTACGCGCCTGTTATCCACTTGAAGTTGTTCATTAGCTCGGTGTGAACATTGGTCATTTGATCGGTGCGTGTAGACGCGCCCGGAGAACTCCCGAGGGAATCTTGTTTTGTTCTCTAGCTACTACAGTTCAGACTCAAATGTCACGGTTCTGAATCTAATCTCACAATGTGCGATGTGAGACCGATAAATCACCAAAGAGTCTAACTCCGGCAAATCGTTTTGGAAAACTGATTTTTATAAAGAAGTGCCAAACATGGACTGCTTTGCCAGATATAGAGTCACCACCTAAATATTTTATTTTGGGGAAATTTAGGAAATCCTGACTCGTGCCTAAGGCCACGTGTCCGTCATCACCAAAGTTGCCTCGGCTCGGGAACTTGGGTACGATTGGGGAAGGTCATTTAATGAGCACCCCTGTAGATACCCCATTTTTGATCGTCCTCAAGACTCGGTTGTGCTTGCAGGTACATCCGGACACAAGTTCGATTGCTCGTCGGGCGTTCGACTTTTGCGGCGGAACGTCACAGGTTTGAGCTTTCTAGACCCTTTACCCTTTTTGCCCCATTCTTGGACCATGACTTGGTCCTTTCAGAATATGTTTCTTGGTGCACTGTCTGCCCCCTTTTGGACCTGCCGGCCCCCACTTTGTTGCTGCTGGCCATTGATTGAGCCTGCCGGCTATCAATGAGCCACTGCCGGCCATCACTGATGGCGGGCAGCCCCCCTGTCTCAGCAGGTTTCACTCCAGATCTTTTGAGCCAGCTGGAATCCTTTTATCTGCCCTCCATACATGTGTATGGAGGGATGAAGCTCTTACCAAGCTTCTTGAAGAAGCTTTGCATTGTTTTTCTTGTATATAAGCAGAGAGCCTCTCTCCTTAGCAGAGGTTCAGCATTTTTGAGAAGAAATATCTCTCTATATATATATATTGTTGTTGATTTGTGCCTTGAAGTCCATTTTCCTTGCACTTTTACACTACAACACTTAGAGATACACCACCACCATTGGATTGAGGTTCTTGGGAGGACTTCTTGAGCTCTGAAAGTGAGGTTTTATCGCATGAAGTTGCTGGTTTCGAAGTTGATCTTCAAGGGTGAGCTTCTTCCCCTTTTTAGCACTTTTTTGTACCTCATTTTGGCCATCCTTTCATATTGTTTTAGGCCTTGCTTTCAACTGAAAAAAGTCTTGTATTTAAGTACTTTTAAGTTTGTATAAGGTCTTTTGGCTGTTGAAGGTCTTCAACCCTCTTGTTGGCCTTGTTTGGCCTTGTTTTGAGCCATGCCTTAAGGCCTCTGAGCTAGCCTTGGTTTGGCCTTCTAACCACTAAAATCCAGTGGATTTTCAGTGGTAGGCATATGGTTTTGACGCCACAAAAGAGAGGGGGTGGCCCCCTCTCTTTTGGTTTTTGTTTGCTTGCATTTTTGGCCTCCCAAAGGAGCATGCCTCTCTGTACTTTTGAGGCTTGGTTCAGGCCTTTTTTTTGTGACTTTTAGGACCTGCCTTGGCCCTATCCATGGCTGGTTTGGTCGCCTTTTGCATGCATCTTGTATGTGTAGTGTAATCCCATTTGTAGCTCATCAAAGTAGCATGTTTGCCTAGCTTGTGTTGAGTCCATTTCAGTAGGTTTTTGGTGATGTTTTACCATGCCTTAGATCTATTTTGGGTTGGTTTTGTCACTCCATGCATGTGAAATACACTTGTAGTGTAAATCTCATAAACTAGCTTCATATGCTTCTTGCTTTAGCATGTCATCCTAGCTTATGTTCAGTCCATTTCAGCATCTGGCATGTCATGACTCTATCTTTTGCTGGTTTGGTCGTATTTTGCATGCTCCATATACTTGTAGAACAAATCTTGCTTACTAGCTTTGTGTGCATGATGCTTTGACTCATCATCCTAGCATATTTTGGCTTTGTTCCAGCATGATTTTGTTCTTATTTTGAGGTGTTTTAACACTATTTTGGGCTGCCATGGCCATATCACTCATGCTTTGTATAGCTATAGTACAAATGCTTCGGCTAGCCTTGAGTTTTGAGGTCCCTACCATGCCATACATATGATGTTTGCATGCTTTGCTATCATTCTAAATGTTATTTCAGTCCATGAAATGTAGCCATACACTTGCATTTGGCATGCTTTTAATGCCTTGGAGCCTTGGCTCTTTATGCCTCAAGAATGAACTTTTGTGCATGCCATTAAGCCTAAGCCTTTGGCTCATCATATCAGCGCATTTTTGGTCTTGTTATACCATGATGTAACTCTGTTTTATGCTGTCCAAGTCATGCCATGTTTGGTTTTAACAGGTGTAGTGCATTGCCTCTTTTGTAGCCTTGCATGCTCCATGTTTTTGGCCTTGTGTTCTAGCTTGTGTTGGCTAGCTTCGAGCTTGTTTTTGGTCTTGTTTGGACCTGCCTTGGGACTGTTTTAGGTTCCCTTAGCCCTTTGGGGCTTGCCTTGCATGGTCATGGCTTAAATCCCTTTGTTAGTTTTGAGCTTTGAGCTTTGAGTTTTCTAACATGCTATGCTTGCATTGTTTAGTTGATTTGGCATCAATTTACATGAGATTTCAAAGGATGTAGTATTTTCATACTTCCATGCTTGTCACTCTTTAAGTGTGCTTAAGAGTTGCATCTTTGTGCCTTAATCCTTGAGCCAATTGGCATGCGTGTTTGCCTTGCCTTTTCATGCTTCTCATGCTATCAATTCATCACTATTGGCCACTGATTTTAGGCATGGCTGAGGCCTATCCATCTTTAGTGTAAGCCCATCTTACCATGTTGTCACATGCTTGTCCCACTTCGTATGTTGTTGCATACTTGTCCGCCTTTACATGCCTTGCATGTTTGTATGTTCATGTTACATTTTATCATGTTGTTCAAGGTTGTTACCTCACATCATGCTTATATGCCTGTTGCATGCTCGGGTTATTACATTGCATGTTTGCATGCTTAAGTCATATTGCATGTTTGCTATGCTTGCTTTGCATTGTCGTTTGGATTAAAGTGTTAATCCGAGCACGAGGGACGAGGGGCGTTTCATACTTCAAGTGATGAAACGTATCTCAATTCTCGATCGCCGACGCTCTTGATGATCCATGATAGAGTTCTAGGCACTTATGTGTTTTTTTTGTGCATTCATTTCATATTGATTTGCACAAATTGGATCTTTGGCCATCATGCATCGGGATGTGTGATTGATGGTCGTGGATCCAACTATGCCTCTCCCTTGATGTTTCGAAATGATATGGGGTGGCATAGTGCGTACATACCCTTGGGAGACCCTTCATTTTCTTTGTTTTGTGCTCTACTGCAGCTTGGTGTACCAGCACATCAGTGGCCGGCAGTGCCTTGCAGATGGCCGGCAATCCTTCATCCTTGGCCAGCAATGTGCCATATTTGGCCGGCAGGTGGTCGGCAGTATCTTCCCATGGCCGGCAGGCCACTGATGTACTGCCCAGCATATTTTTGGTAAGTTCCAACAGAAAGGTCTCAAGGACACCCTGCAGACAGAGCCTCTGAAGAGCAATCGGAGAGCTTACCGGGACGGGAACCGAGCATGCATGTTCACCTTTTTCAACTTACCGGGGCAGCATTGTTTAAATTGCTTACTTGTTAGTTAGCATTTGATTTTGTAATTTAATTAGTTAATTTGTTAATTAATTAAGTGTTGTAATAATTAGTTGTAGCTAGTTATTCATTCGGTTATGTAATAGTTAATTAGCTTGTTAGTTAGTTAATTAGTTGGCATGTATTATTCATTCAGACCCTCCTTCGAGAGGGCGAATTTTGTAATAAGTGTGCGTGCGTGTGATGCATGTCTTCCAACCTCCATTTCTTTCTCCCTTTTACTTACCTACTTTCAGTGGTTAGTTTTAGGGCATGTTTCAATTAGCATACTTATGCTTTGCATGTTTGCATCCATTCATCTGTCTAGCATCCTTATGCTCGCATGTTTGCATCATTCATCTACATTGCATGCACCGGGCTCGGCGCATCATACTAACTGCATCGTATTTCAATTCTGAGTTGAATACATGATTATCTAATCGCATCTCATACGCCATATTAGAATAGCCGAGCCTATTTCTAGTTGCATTTTGTATGTGTTGCATTAGCCATCTTAACATGAACTAGGATCATGCATTGATTACTAACTAGCTTCTGTTTTGGCTCGGAGTACACTGTAAGTGTTTATGGTTTAGCATCTTGCATGTGTGTTATTGATTACCATGAAAGCATGCTTGCCATGAGGCTAACTGCTTAATTGATATAAACTGCCTGAATACCTATGGGTGAAGGTTGGATTACTTGAATTGGAACGATTCATTGAAATCTGTGTTTTAGCCTACTTACGAGTAGCAAACGTCAAACCATTTCCAAACAAACGGATATGCGATGCTTTGTTCCAAATTAGGCGACCTAGTCTATACTTGTGTGTTGTGTGCATCACATAGTAATTCTAGCTAATTAATCGGAATAAGAACACATGTGTTTTCAAAAACAAAATATCATGTTTAGTAGTGGCCGATCTTTGATCGGGCGAGTAGGAGTGCTCATAGATGACCTTCTCCAATCGTACCCAAGTTCCCGAGCCGAGGCAACTTTGGTGATGACGGACACGTGGCCTTAGGCAACGAGTCAGGGTTTCCTAAATTCCCCCAAAATAAAATATTTAGGTGGCAACTCTGTATCTGGCAAAGCAGTCCATGTTTGGCACTTCTTTCTTAAAAATCAGTTTTCCAAAACGATTTGCCAAATTTGGACTCTTTGGTGATTTATCAATCTCATATCGCACATTGTGAGATCAAATTAAGAACCGTGACAATTTGAGTCCGAACTGTAGCATGAGGCCTTTGGGGTGCATCTACAACCCCCGCTCGCCCGATCAAAGATCGGCCTGTACTAAATATGATATTTTGTTTTTAAAAACACATGTGCTCTTATTCCCGTTAATTAGCTAATCTTACTATGTGATGCGCACAGCAAACAAGTATAAACTAGATCGTCTAATTTGGAACATAGCATCGCATATCCGTTTGTTTGGAAAATGGTTTGAAGTTTGCTACTCGCAAGTAGGCTAAAATGTGGATTTCAATGAATTGTTCCAATTCAGGTAATCCAACCTTCACCCATAGGCATTCAAGCAGTTACATCAAATAAGCAATTAGCCTCATGGCAAGCATGCTGTCATGGCAATCAATAACACACATGCAGTATGCTAAAGCGTAAACACTTACAGTGTACTCCGAGCCAAAACAAAGAACCAGTTAGAAAGCATGAATGACCCTAGTTCATGTTAAGATGGCTAATGCAACACATGCGAAAATGCAACTAAAATAGGCTCGGCTATCTAGAATGTCATGTGAAATGCAACTTTGATAACATGTATTCAAATTGGAATTGAAATACAATGCGGTTTGTATGATGCGCCGAGTTCGGTGCATGCAATACAAATGAATGGATGCACGCATGCAAGCATAAGGTATGCTAAATGAAATATGCCCTAAAACTAACCATCGTAAGCGGTTAAGTAAAAGGGAGAAAGAAATGGGGATTGGAAGACATGCATCACACACATGCACGCTTATTATAACATTGCGCCCTCTCGACGGAGGGACCGAATAAGGAGCTAACTAGCTAATCTAAGCTAATTAAACTAATTATTACACAACAAATTAATTAACTAATCCTAGTTAACTAATTATTACAAAACAATTGAATAGCTAACGCATTAACTAATTAAAGTACAAACCAAAGCAAAAGCAAGCTATCTAAGCATGGAAGCTAAGGAAAGCAGTAAAATAGGAGGTTCTCGGAGGGAGAAGACTGGATGCATGCTCGGTCGCCTCGTTCGGAAATCCAATGCGATGCCCCGATTTGCTTCTGTTTTCATTTGTTCTCAGAAATTTGCACCAAGCTCCAGAAAGTTGAAACTCCACCTTGGGAATCCTGTGGGAGGGTGGCCGACCACTTTTGGTCTCTCCAGATACCTGCCGACCACTTTTGGTTGTTGAAAAACTAGAAAAGTGGTCGGCCAGCTAGTGTTTCTGGCTGGCCGGCCAGTTGTTGCTGCTGAATTCCAGTTTGCTGCAACAGAGAGCAAGAAAGGGCATGGCAATGTATTTGCAAGATATGTGTGCACAACCACCCTCCCTATCATGTCATTAACTTAAGGGAGTGTAGTTCTCGACCCTCGGGCCACCAATTGCGCATTTCAATGCATGATGGCTGAGAGGCGAAGTTGCACAATTCAATATAAAATGAATGCACAAGTAAACACATAAAGCCTAAAACTCTATCATGTATGATCAAGAGCGTCGGCGACCAAGAATTGAGGCACGTTTCATCACTTGAAGTATGAAACGTCCCTCGTTTCTCGTGTTTGGACTAACACCTATTCCAAACACAATGCAACACATAACATGGCATGCTCAATGCAATGTAATGCAACCTTAGCATGCAAATTGAACAACCTAACAAGGCTAATGGCATGCACAATACTCATGCATGCAACAACTAGCATGCACAATGCAAATATCAATTAGCATGCACAATGCAATGATGTAACCTAAACATACACAATGCAAGGTATAAGGCATACACAATGCGATGAACATGACATACATAATGCGATGATCTACATGGCATACATAATGTAACTAGCAACCTAGCATACACAATACAAGGAATAACATGGCATACACAATGCTAAATGCTAAGAACTAGATGGCATACTCAATGCAAGGCAATCATAGGGCTCTTAACACAATGTAATGCATGCATGCACAATGCAATGCAACAAGGGCAACAATATGCAATGCAACAAGCATGCAACAACATGCAAACCATATACTCAATGGACTTAAACCGAAATGGACAGACCTCAGTCATGCCAAAACAGTGGCCATAATGCTAAAATGAAGGCACCAAAAGCACATACAAGCATGCATGCCAATTGGCTCACCAATTGAGGCACTAAGTTACAACTCTCAAGAACACTTAAACAGTGAAAAAGCATGGAAGTGTAGCAACACTAAGTGCACTGAAATGAGGTAAGAAATGATGCTAGATCATTCAAACAACACAAGTATGGCATGCTAGAGTCCTTAAAGCATAAAGCTAGTAAAGAGGACTACAAAGAGGGCATGCAATACATGGCACATATGCATGAACTAAGCATGGACAGAGCTCAAGTAGGTCAAAATAAAGACCTAAACATACTGAGACGAGGGCTCAAAGGCCTAGGCATGCAAGCATACAAGCTAAGGCATAAACTAGGTAACAATGCATAACACTCAAAGGCACTTAAAGCATGATTGAGGTAGGAACATGGCAATGCTAAATGCTCTAAAATGTCATGTTAAGTGATGCCAAATCATGTACACAACACAAATGAAGCATGCAATGGTGCTCAAAGCTTGAGGCAAGCAAGAGCATTTGTACTACAAGTATACGAAACATAAGCATGTGACCAAGGCAACCCAAAACAGTCCTAAAACATGTCAAAATGAGTCTAAAACATGTATAGAAGGATGCCAAAATGAGCTAGCATGAAGGGCATAAGGCATGGTGCATACAAGGCAAATAAGGTGGATTACACTACACCTATTAAGGCCAAGCATGGGATGACTCGACTAATAAAAATCAGAGTTATATCATGGTATAATAACCCCAAATAAACACTGAAATGATGGCTCGCAAGCTAAGGCATGAAGGCATACACAATGACTCATGTTAAGACATAAAGGGACCAACCCTCCAACGCATTGAATAAGTGAAAGATGCAAGTGTATGGCCACACTACATGGACTGAAATCACATAACAAGTGATGCCAAATCACTGAAATAAGCCAAGTAATGCATGCTAGAGGATTCAATACACAAAGTTAACAAGCTAGATTGAACCAAGGCTATACAAAGTAAGTCATGGATGACCAATATAACACAAATCAGACCTTAAACATGCTAAAACATGAACAAAGTCTTCTCAGAGCTAAGCTAAAAGCATGCTAAGATGACATGTTACAACTTGATGCATGTTAGGCTATTTCATGGAAATGCACTACAAGTGCATGGAGCATACAAAGGCTAACCAAACCAAACCTAAATAGAGGTATGACATGGTAAAACATCACCAAAGACATGCTGAAATGGACTCAAACCAAGCTAAAATGACATGCTATTTCATGAAGCATACAAAGCTAGTTTAAGGGATTTACACTACAAGTGTATTAGGCATGCAAGAGCCAACCAAACCAACCCAAAACAGATCTAAGGCATGTTAAAACAACACCAAAAACCCACCGAGATGGCTCCAAAATGAACTAGAAATGCTCAAACATGAGGCATACAAGACTAGATTGTGTGATTTACACTACAAGGGTATTAACCATGCATGGAGTGACCAAACTAAGAAAAAATAGTGGTATGCCACAAAAAAATAACCACAAATACAAGCTAAGATATGGTCAACATACACTTAGTAAAGATGCTCAAACATGAGGCATATTAAGGCATATATTGAAGATGCAAGGAGAGAGGATGGCCCTCCCCTTCTTAGGACCTTAAAACACCATCCCCACCACTAAAATCCCTCTGGATTTCAGTGGTGAGAAGGCCAATACAAGGTGGTCCCGAAACTCACAAAAAAGGCTAAAAAACAAGGCCAAACAAGGCCTAAGAGGGGGTAAACAACCCCAAACGCAAAAGTGATCTTAAACAAACTTTTTAAGCATACAAAAACAGAACTTTTATCAGTTATGAGCTAAGCTTAAAACAGCATGAAAGATAGGATAAAAGCTTAAGCAAGAAAGGGGGATTTAAAGGTCAAAAGCTCACCCTTGAAGACTCTCTTTATTATTGCAACTCCAGCAGCCTTTTTGAACTTAAACCAGTCCAAGAACACCAAAAACAACCTCAAGGAGCCTCAGCAACACAAGCAAGGTGTTTAAGTGTGTGTTTGTGCACAAAACTAAGACAAATCTACACTTTTGAAGCACAAAAATGAATAAACAAGGCAATATAGATACAACACTATATCTATCCCTCTCAGCTGGTTTTTCTGAACCTAGAGGAGGGAAGAGGAGCTTCCCTCTTATAGAAGAGGAAAGGTAAAGCTTCTAGGAGAAGCTAAGCACCAAGGCAATCCCTCCATACACGTGTATAGAGGATGGCCCTAAAGTCCTCCAGCTGGCACAGCTGGAGGAAAATATCTCCAAAAAGGTGTCAAAAAGCAGTCGACCACTTGAAGTGGTCGGCCTGCTACTTAAAGTGGTCCACAAAAACAAAAACTGGTCGGCCATGGTGGGAGAGGGTCCAGGGCATGAAAACAATGCAGTGGTGTGGTGGCCGACCAGAAAAGATGCCCCAAAGACCAAGAAAACCAGTTGTCTAACCAGAAAACTAGCTAGCAGAAGGAAAAGTGGTCGGCCAGGAGAAATACTGGTCTCCCACCCTTGTAACACCTTCCAAACAAGGAAAATAAGGTTTATACCAAAAACAAACCAAAGCGGATGCAAGACGAGAGATCGGGAGGCAAAGCACGAGGCCAAAAGCCCCGAAAACTAGCCTATGAGCACCAAAAGTGGTATGCAACCACAAAAGTGGTCTCCCGGACCACAGTGTTCCTCTAGGCAGAGGCAACAAGGTGTGGTTCAAAAACCACGCCAAACAGAGAACGTTAAGCGGTCCCGAGACAAGGCGCGCGGCCAAAGGCTCCAAAAACCGGAAACTAGTCTCCAAACGGGAAAAGTGGCCTACGACCACAAAAAGTGGTCTACAACCACAAAGAGATGGTCTGCAAGACCTTTCCCTCCCTCCGGGAAGAGAAACAAAGTTTGGTCCACAAACCGAGCCGAAGCACGAAAGAGTTCAGAGGCCTGGAGACAAGGCTCTCAGCCAAAACTCCGGAGACTCGAAACAAGCACAACATGCACCATCACCGAGCGCTCAATCGATGACGTCTAAGTCTTAAGGTTGGTCAAAAATGGGGTGTCTACAGCGCGAATCTCGTCTTTTGTATCGTTTAGCCCGATTCCGTGGTTCAAGGCTCCGCGATGGTATAGAATTTATCGACTGAACAATTTCAGACGGGGTCGTCTTGTTGGCCTTGTGCACAACTTTGACCCGTAGGGCGTCATCTTCCACTTTGCAGTATTCCTTGACTTTCTTCATTAGCGACCAGAATGTTTTGGGGGGCCTTCTGGTCAAGGAGCTGCGGAGGGCATTATCGGGATGCAATCCCATTTTAAAGGCCGTGATGGCCATAGAGTCATTGCAGGCATCATCTACTAGATTAAAGCATTCCTAATAGCGCGCCGAATATGCATGTAAGGTTTCCCCTAGTTGGATTTGCATTGCCCAGAGGGAATCAGCCTGCTTCGGCTGGACCTCATTGGTGATGAACCTTGCCCTAAAAGATTTTTAGAGTTGATAGAAGCTCTTAATCGATGCCGGTTCCAATTTATAATACCATCTAACAGCCAATGGTCCCAAACTGCTCGGAAATATTCGACACGTGAGGGCCTCGTCGTTTGTATGAAGCGTCATGGCTTGCTTATAATGACGAATGTGATCAGTGGGGTTTGTTTTTCCATCGTATAGGGTAAATGATGGAGCTTTGAACTTTTTGGGTAGCACTGCCCTTGTGATCCGTCGCACAAAGGGGTCATGTTGATCCTCTTCGTCTAAATCATTTCATCTTCGCTTATTCCGTGCACGCGGACTGCCTTCGAAAGAACTAGAGACTTCGACTCGTCCCTTCTTTTTGGATTCGGGAGATGATGAGTCAGAATCACTGCCACTATCATGTCGCCGAACGTAAGGTCGTCAGCCATCCTTTCTTAGAGGTCGTACCGGATCTTAGCGCCCGGCCTGTTGGGATTTTGCCACCTCTAAGGCCAAATCCTGTCGAAGGCGCTCGTTCTCAGCCATCATGTTTTCTAACCTTTGTTCGTTTTGCTTCACCTGATCCATAATCGCTTGCATTATCTCATGTGCTGAAGTCGAGGGTGAGGTATGGGCAATTGAGTCGAAGTTCAAAGCCCTTTGTGCGGTAATATTCTCTGGCCTAAGCATGTTGTTTGGAGTGGTATCATCTCGTGGCATAAGGTCGTTAGGGACTACCGGAGGATCTTCCGTCACGCTCGCCATGGATGTGCTGGAGTATTTCCATAGACGGCGCCAATTGTGGAGAACTAGTTTGGAAATACTCTCTGGATCCTATAAGACGCTCTTGATCCTCAGCTAGTCACCTGAAAATGAATGAACGCTCCGGTCGGGGGTGCCGGAATTAGCACTCCGATGGATAAGTTAGCGTATACTCTCTTGGTAGCTTGTATCTTAAGTTAGTCTTACTTGTTCTCACATACCCCTTTTTTAGCTGATGCTCTTCTTATTTATAGTCGTCCTTGATGTTGATGGTTGGGCCCACCTTTCGTCCAACGAACAACTGCTCATTCAGCTACCTGTTCATATTCAGCCGGGTTTACATCTGATTCTTCGGCCGATCTAGTTATTTGGCCTCTGTCCTTCTGGGATAGAGCCGTATTGTACATGACTTGATTTCCTTCTTTAAGTTATTCGGCTAACCTATGTAATAATCTATTTGGCCCCCACATTCGCTAACTTTGTTTTGTATCTGTTCTTGAGATGTCGGTAAACATGTAAGTTTTTTTACTTTAGCATCTTACTTGTGTGTGTTTTTCTTACTACGTTTAAGCATCCTATCATGTGGCTATTTGCTTACTTGATATAACTATATGAATACCGGTGGATGGAGGTTGTGTCGTTTAATTTGGAATGATATTGATTTTTATGTTTGTAAACTCAATTTCTTTAAGTTGCACATCTTCAAAACTCTTTCAAAATACATGAAATCAAGTTGTTCTAAAATGAATGACATAGTCTATATTTATATGCTTCACTTAGTAACTTTTAGGATTTATTAATAATTGGAACATGAACATATAAAGCAAATAAACTCATATCATGGTTTAGTAAAGGCCAATCTTTGATCAGGTGAATGGGGGTGCTCAATTAATGACCTTCCCCTCTCATACCTAAGGTTTTGAGCCAAGCATCTTTGGTTATGACGAATAGTGGCCTTGGCACAAGTCACGGGTTTCTTAATTTTTCCAAAATATTAGGTGTCGACTCTAAGATCCGGTGACGCAGTCCATTTATGGTAATGGTTTTTCACTAAAATGAATTTTCTATAAAAATTTCCAAATTTGGACTTTCATCTATGTTTCATATTGCACTCGTGAGACTAGATTAAATAAATCAAGGGTCCGAACTGTTTAACACGCATGGGTGCGCCCTGGGCATATTACAGTTTCTGGCGATTCCATTGGGGATTTTATGAAATCTTGACTCGAACTCCATGAAATGAGTTTTATTTTCAATTATATGTTCATTGCATTGCATGCATTGGTGCACTTAAAGTCTTTGTGTTGCCTAGATATTGGTGGGAGCACAGGCAAGCTTTTTGTGACACTATATCATCTTCGCGTTACTTTTGAGACCTTGTGTTAATACTTTTTAAGATCTATAAAAAAAAGGTAGCTCCGCTATCTAAGGTTATTGGACTTTGAAGAGAGGCTATATTGACTCTTCCGACTTCTTGGGATCTTAACTGGTTATTAACTAAAGGGCTATTTAGTGACGTCACATTGACTTAAACTCCTAGGGTAGAACCAACCTTGTACATATAGTGAGCTATAGCACCTTCCCAACTTAGGGCAGGATACTCTCCCATTTCTAGGATGTATGATACCACTTGTTTGAATAGTGAAACTCTAGATTATTTCAAAGTTAGGATAAGGTAACCCTACCTCCCATAGTGGTGTTTGTTCTCTTTCCTGTTATGTGCTATGTATGGAAATTTGGAAATTTGTATAGAGGTTTTCAAATTCAGATTAGTGGTTCAAGCATATCAGTTTGTGAGGTTGAGTTCAGTTGTTCAGTGGGGCATACAATGATCAGTTGTGCGAATTAAGCTGAATTATTGCCAGAATTCTAGTTGGGGGTTTTATTTTTGGTTTTATTTTTGCCAAGTCGTTATAGCACCATAGCTTTAGAAAAGTCGGATATCTCACAAAGTCTACCAGTGTAAATCCATAGAACTTGCAGGATATAAGACTGTTTCTGTGAACGGGGAATAACCACTTATTAATTGCACGAGCTTTATTTTGGACATAGTAGATGGCCTTCACTTAAAATGGCAATTCGAGCAAGGTTTAATTTCAAGTTCTGAATTGGATATTGAGTCCAAGTCTGATTCCATCGAGTCTATGGAGTTGGAGTCAGACTCAAGTTAGTCTAGCCAGTTAGAGTCTGTTGATTTCGGGAGTGCTAACCTAGACATCTCTGTCTTATCTAGGTTTTCTTTGTCGTTTTGTTTTGAGTATGTTGTCATCACTAAGTCGGAGTTTCTTTTGAGTAAAAGTGTTGTAGATTCTACCTACTTCTTTGTGCTTTTAGTTCATTGCATTTACCAAAAAATTTCAAATTTTTTTCTAGAACTCCAATGAAAATGAAGAGGAAAAATTTCCTCGAAATTTGAAATTTGATCGATTGGGAGAAAGAGAGGCATGTTAAGCCCTTGATGGATGAGATTATTTCAGTTAATGTGGATACTGAGAAGGATCCTCGCTTGGTCTTGATTGGTTCCATGTTGTCTTCAAAAAAGACAAGAGCGATTAGTCGCTTTATTAAAAGATTTCAAAAAATATTTTTGTGTGGTACTATGAACACATGTCTGGAATTGATCATGAGATTGTACAACATAGAATCCCTCTCAACCTGAGACTTGAAACCCCTAGCTTTCAAACTTTGGTTCTGAGTGTCCAATAATCAACCAGAGTATAAGGCTTGCATAGTCGAATTGGAAACAACCTTAAGGTCGGATGTGATCAGAGATTCAAATTGGATTGTTTCTCAAGTTAATGGAGACTGGAAAGAAATTCAAATCTTAGAATCTGAGAGAAAAAGATTTAATGCTAAAGGACAATCAAGTTTCTATCCATGACCCTAGGAGCAAATTCACACCCAATTAGACAGGTTTCTACATCATCAAGTCTATCTGGTCAGGAGAAACAATCATTTCCATGGATTTAGATGGCCTAGAGTTCTCACAACCAATCAACATGGACAAGCTAACAAAGTACTATCCTTGAGAGGCTCGCTGGGCCGAAAACCTGGGAGGGTGACCCAGGCAGAAGTTAGAGCATGAAAAAAACAAACATGAAAAAGAAAAAAATAAAAATGAAAAACTGAAAAAATTAAGAGAAGCTTGCAAGGTCGAAAACCCGAAAGGGCGATTTTAAAAAAAGTTAGAGCACAAAAAGAGAGTGTTAGTGAGCCTTACCTCATGAACTACATAAAGCCTAATTCCTATCTTTGGGTTACGTAGGCAGCTTCATCATGAAGTTCGGCCCCAATCATTTTCAATTCACTCATTCCACCATGTTTGATTGGTATTATTTTACTTTACTCAACTGTCTCGTCCATGTTCAATTGGGTTATCTTTATTTGATTTGATTGTCCTATCTGTTCTCTCCGGTAGATTCCGCTGCAAGACAAATCAAGCTTAGGTTATCTGATTTTGAGTTTGTGCATCTCATGGGTTGATTCCATGTTGGTCGGGTAGTGGCCATTTGCGAAAACAAATTTTGAGGGTTTTTAGTGAAGTTGTCAAATTGTCTCGGAAATTATTTCATTTTTGCAAAAATTAGACCATTCATTAGACCCAAAAAAGGAAAATTTTTAGTGTTCAAGCGTGACTTACATGATTTCAAAATAAAGAGTGGAACAAGCATGCTAATCTAACTCTCATGTTGATCAAAATCTTTTTAGTAGAAAACCAAAAGAAAAAAGTCAAACCAATGAACTAGGGGCGCATTCAAGTCATGTTCTCTGTCTTTTCCCTACACTCTCGAGTCCTCGTTACCAAGGTCACATTAACTTGTACTTTTTCTTTAAGTCAAGCACTCGCCAGAAAATGCACAGTGGTTGTCTCTGGCAATGATGTCTTTCAGTTAGGCGGTCGATCGGGCAGTCAACCGATGTTGTTTTGTTTTGTGTCCATTTTATTCTGGCAAGCATAAAGGGGTGTGTTTAGGATGATTTTTTCTTTGTTTTCCTTTCATTAAGTTATATTTTGTGTTTTGGTTAGTTATAGACTCAACATTCAGTTCAGAACTCATTGAATAGCAACCATTTTCAATTTCAAAATTCAAAATAAAATGGTTTTCATGCTCAAGTGTTGTGCCATTCATGCTATTTGAGTTTGCAAAACTAACCTCTTTTTATTAAATGTCAGGGATCAAACACCAATCAAAGTGATACGGAAGAGAGTTGAAACTATAAGTGCTCATTCCCAAGCAAAAATACACGAAAAAAAAAAAAAAAAAAAAACAGAGAAAACAAAAGAAAGATGGAGGAATTTTCTTGAATCACTGGTTGCCAGGCCGGCGATTGCAAACCAACGTTTTCCTTAAATTCATTTTACATGTAAATTCACAATACATAAATTTGAAACATATAATAATTTTTGGAACAATTATAAAAAATAAGAAAACCTCCCAAAGTTTGACCCTTGTAACAAAATAAATTTTAATTTTTAATTTTGTCAATTTAAATCTTAATCTTCTGATTATTTTATTTTTAATTTAAACCATTTGCCTTTGTTTTTGTTAAGTAAAATTGACGAAAAAATAATATTTTAATCATTAAGCTCAATATACTTATACATAAAATATCTAAAATACCCTTCTCAATATACCTATTTTTTTGTTGCAGGATTCACAATAAATAAATAAACAGCCATGTAAAAAACAATCAATTCATTTTGGGTTATCAAATGAAAAAGAAAAAAAAAATTCATGTCTATTTTTTTAAAATGATAGTAAATGTTTTGTGGAAAATTGAGTGCCATATGCATGCGATTTTATTATGTAATTTTATAGTTTTGAGTTATATATTTTTGTGAGATGACTTATGTAATTTCGTAAAAACTTTTGTAATTTTTTAATTTTTAAAATTTTTATAACTAAACATACACGAATTTCTCTTTTAACTTACACATTTTTATAAAAACTTGATTTTATAAATTGTTTGCACAATAAGTGATCTAATAATAACAAGTGACTTACACTTCCCATGTTTTGTATACTATATAATTAGTAGTTCTATATTATCACAAAAATGTCCAACCGAAATTTCTTCAAATATATCCTGAATTCATTTGAGATGTTTGTAAAACATTACAAAGCTAGAAAAAGTGTTCCATCTCAAAAATAGCAGAACCACAAAAGCTAAATAACCATCAAGAAGTGTTGTGGCCTAACTAGAGGGCACGACGAATTACAACAAATCCAACACTTGACAACTGAAGATAAAGAAAAAGGAAACAATGAAACAAGACCACCGACCAAAATTTTCCCGATATATTCCAACTCAACTTCATTCTCTCCTGAGACAACTCCTAAAATTAGTTAAAGGCATACTTATGCCGCTCACCGATCCACCAATTATCTCTATTAGAAGTTACTCATGCCATCTGACTTGTAATTAGCAGCACTTACATCGAACACCTGCAGATTAAAAAATTACCAATTCATCGTTCACTAGTAAAAAAACGCATCCTTTGTACATATCACTAGTTATAACACTAAAACATAACTACCATTTATATAGCAGTAACATTTCTCAGATATACGACAGAGACTCAAAAAACTGTTCCTTGCAGGGAATGTATATCATATTGTTCAACATATCCAGAAATTCTTGCAAAAGTAATATGTTCTTTCTAGTAACATGAGATCCTAATGTTCCCTTTAGTGTATCCTAACCACCAACTCACCCTCACCCAACCAAACCTCAGCCTCCCCCACCACCAAATCAACCATCAACCAAGACCATGTTCACCATTGCAACCAACCGAATCAACCATCCTCCAAATAACCACAAGTTTGCCACCCAAAAAATAAAAAAATAAATAAATTCAACGGACGAATCATAAGAGAAGGATTCCGCACACAAGCAAGAGACCATCAAGAAAGCACCACACCGAGCAATTAACACATCACCATCAACCATCAAGCCCGGCCCTCTTTCCTCCCTCTACTTTTTATTTTTCCCACATCACAACATCTTATTATTTTAGGGTTGGGGATCGGGTTGAGGTCTGGGTTTACTGGAGTTCAATTTGGGTTATTAAGGTTTAAATTGGTATTGTGAATTTTTTTTATGTTGACAGTCATCAAAATCCGGAAGTTGACTTAATGAAACCTCAAAGCGAAACGTAATTTTCAGAATGTGAGGAAGTCAGTTGTAAATTTTATAAACCTCAGAGGTATTTGTAATTTATCCTTCTAAGAAAAAAAAAATTTTCTTGAACAGATGAACATTTCTACCTACCTCAATTTCCTGCTTGATACTTTTTAAACAATGACAATCAACATGGGTAATATGACAATCAAGACAAACAATGACAATCAAACAAACAAGAAAAACAGAGAAAATAATATCTCAAGATTGCACATTCTTTTGGGCATTTAGGATTTTCAGCATTTAAAGAATACAAACATTATGTTCTTTTATCCTCAGAAAACAAACAGTAGATGAAGATGTATTCACAAAAGCATAAATCCACCAAAGAAGGGGAGGGGGGAAGAAGAAAAAAAGGCATATCATGACAACCACAAACAAGTTCTTGCAAGAGATTACCTTCTATAGGACCTCTGCCTCAACCATGGGTAATGTTCAGTGCTTCTTCTTACTCTTAGATTTGGAGGGGATTTTTCCATATGCCATAAGCCTCGATGTTGATAGTTTAAGTTCAGCTTGACGATGCCTTCTCTTGCTTCGCCTAGATAGACTGCTCATCAGGGATGGAACTAGGAGAAGACTATGGGGGGCCATGGCCCCCCTGTTTCTGTGAAAAATATTGTTTGTCATAATACTTTAAAAATATATTTATCATTTTATACATAAAATGGCCCCCTAGTATAAGAAAATTCATATCTTATTATTCTCCCATCTTGCCTTCTTTTTCTATTTTGCACTAAAAAAATTTCGTTATCCTATAAGAAATTGCTTCTATGGTATTTAATTTTTTTTTCTATGTATATATAATATATATCATATTGCACATACATGTGTGTTTGTGTATTTGGTGATTTTTTTTTTTTCCGGCCCCTCCGGTAATAAAATCCTGGTTTCGTCCCTGCTGCTCATATCACCATTTGATTCCTTCACTTGTGCTTTCTCCTTTTTCTTGTAAACTGCCACTGTAGTTGATTTCTTATCATCAATTTTCAAGTTCTTACCAATTTTCTTGTCATTCAATATCTTGCCTTGAAGATGCAGCTTATTCCTCTGTTTTTGGTTCAACACCTGATTTCTGGGCACCTTCCATTCCTTCTCCCTATAAGGAGCAAGTTTCTTCGAGGAAACATATTGGTTCAACTCCTTCTCATCTAGCATTAAAATCTCCTCAGTAGTTAGTCCATATTGTTTAGCACCAACATCTCTGTACTTAAACGTTGTCTTCAAGTCCCCTACTGTATCCTCGTAGTCCAATTTATAGTACTCCTCCAATTCTTTATGAAGGATTTCCTTCTCCAGCTTAGACATTTTTGGCTTTTTTTTTCCTCTTATCCTCTTCAGGCACTTCTTTTTCTATCTGTTCATGGTGACCTTCATTTTTCTGCCCTACGCTTTAAGTTTCGTTCCCTTGCAGCTAAGAACCCATCACTAGAAACAGACGTATCATCCCAACCTTTTGGAAGTCCAAGCAACTCATCTTCTTTATCAAAATCTGGTTTTTTGAACTCATCGCCATCTTCATCCCTATCACTCCCAAACTCAGGGTCTGCATCATCCGCATCATAGTAATCATCATTAAATGCTTCTTTCATCTTTCTATCATGCTCCTCGGGATCAAATTCCTCTTCCAGATCATCCTCATCCAATAGGCAAACCCAATTTTCATCAATCCCCGCAGTATCCCTTATCTTCCTAAGTTTCTCCCTCATTTCTTTCTTCTTCAAATGCTTCAATTCCTCCTTCCTCTCGAATTCAACTTGTGTCATCCTCTCCTCCTTGCTCTTCCTCTACAACTTCCGAGCATTAGTTTTCTTCCTCACTGATCCCTCTACAAACCGTGAATGACCCAACACCCTATCCCCCGCATTCTCCTCAAACCTAAAATTATACTCCCTTTCATAATCCTCTTGCTTCTCAATCTCCTTCTCATCCTCTGAAAAATCTGAAACCACATCATCCAATGCCTTCTTGCCTTTACCCTCATCAACACACATCTTGTTCCTAAAATACTTCTTCAAAAACATTTTATTCTTATTCAAATGGTCATCTTTGCCGAAATACTCATCCAATTTCTTCTGAACCTCACCAGCGTCACTATCATCCACATCTCCCATACTTTTACTCTCTTTCAACCTCAACAATTCTCTATCATCATTACCATCCAAAGCCTCCTCAGCCACCTCCAAGAAAGCCCTCCTGAACTCCTCTTGCTGCTCCGAATAGCTCTTCACTCTCAACTTGTCTACCTTCTCTTCAAATTTTGGCCCCTCCTCAATCAAGTGCCTCGTTGCCACATCCTTCAAATACATTGGCTTCCCCTTCTTATCTTGTTGTCCTTCCTCTTGTTTCCCTTGCTCTTCTTCTTCTTCTTCTTCTTCTTCTTCATTTTCGAACTCAAATAGCTTAGTGTAGCTCGACTTTTCGCGCTCCATTTCGGAAGAATGAATAAGCCCTACAGTTCGGACTCTACTTGTGGTTCTGAATCTGATTTCACAAGTGTAATGTGAAATAGTGAAAACACAAAAAAGAGTCCAAATCCGACAATTCTTTTGAAAAATCGATTTAAATCAAATATGTCAAAAATGGACTCCTTTGCTAGATTACAGAGTCGCCACCTAAATATTTTGTTTTAGGAAATTTAGGAAACCCGTGACTCGTGCCAAAGGCTATTAGTCCGTCTGGCTTGGGAACTTAAGTACAAGAGGGGACGGCCATGAATTGAACACCCCACTCACCCGATCAAAGATCGGCCTCTAATAATCATGATGTGATTCTTATTTACATTATATGCTCCTGTTCCGATTTATTTAATAAATCCTCAAAGTTTATTATGTGAAGCATACAAGTATAGGCTAGTTTGCTCAAATTTGAGCAATTCAATTTCATGTTTGTTTTTCGAAAAGAGTTTGAATTTGCCACTTGATAAAGTGGGCTTAAAGTCTATGAATTTGCCACTACGAAGTGGGTTTAAAACGTACAATCGTTGAATCATTCCAATTCAAGCAATAAGCCTTCATCCACAGGCATTCAAACAGTTTATCACTTAAGCAATTAGCCTCATGGTGGGATGCTATACATAATAAGAAAATTATGTACAAGCGGGATGCTAAAGTATAAAAACTCACATATTTACCGACGTCCCGCGAACAAACTACAAAACAAAGTTAGAAAAAATACATGATTCCTAACTAAATGCAACACATGTGATATGCAATTACTAGGCTCGGCTACTAATATGGCATATGAAATGATTTGATCGCATGCAGTCTAAGCATGTATTCAAAGAAGTATTGATACGACAATGTGAATGAGAATGATGAACCGAGCCTTGGTGCATGCAATACAAATGGACGTAAATATGAGTATGCTAAATTAAACATGATCTCCCTAATCTAAACATCGTAAGCTGGTAAATAAAAGGGAGAGAGACGTAGGGTTGGAAGACATACACATTGTTACAAGTTTGTTCGCTCTCTCGCAGGAGGGTTCGAATGAACTAACTAACTAACTAATTAAAGCTAAATTATTACAAAACCAATGAACTATCTATACTAACTAGTTATTACAACATCACAATTAATTAATTATTCTAACTAATTAATTACACTAATTAATTTATTATAAAATTCTAATGAACTAACTATTTAACTAAACTAATTAATTAATTATAACATTCTAATTCACTAAACTTATTAATTACACTCATTACTTAATTATAAAATTCTAATAAACTAACTAATTAATTAATTATAACATTCTAATTTAACTAAACTAATTAATTATAAAATTCTAATAAACTAACTAATTAACTAAACTAATTAATTAATTATAAAATTCTAATTCACTAAACTAATTAATTACTCTAATCCTGAATCAACAATTTGCTTCTGTAGTGCATCTGCCTTGGCGTAATTCTTCCCAGCTAGGAAGAGAAGATGGCTCCTTTGAATCCATGGTGCTCACATGCATTGTTGCCTTTCACTTTCTTGGAAATCATGTTTCTGGTCCAAAGATGAACTCTTTCACAGACCGTTCTGCTGAATGTATTGCCTTCTAGATTCGAGGACATTGGGTTCAAGACCAAACACTCACACCACAAACATCACTCAATAAAGTTCACTATCTTTACGAGCAGGGCCGGCCCTCAGATTTCTAGGGCTCAAAGTTAAAAATCAACTAATAAATTTTTGGGAACCTTTATATATATATTTTTTCATTGAATGAAAAAAAATAAAGATAAAAGACAAAAAATTTGTATCAAAATCATAAAAAATACTTAATATTACATTACAACAATTAATAAGTATCGCTTGATATTCACTATTTTTTGTATTTTTAGAAGCAAATAAATCAATCATACTTGCATAATCTAGTTTTTTTTGCAAAATCATTTTCAATGGATAACAATGCTAATTATTTTAAATGGGCCTTTCAATTTTTTAATGGGTCAATTTATTTTAAGTTAGTGTGGGTCTTTCTTAATTTTTTTTTGGATTTAAAATATACCTAATATATTATAATAAACTATAACAAGAGGACCCTTTTTTGGGTCTATTTTCAATGGATAACAATGTTATTTTTTTTGAATGGGTCTTTCAATTTTTTAATGAGTCAATTTATTTTAAGTTAGATTAGGCCTTCTTTATTTTTTTTTAATTTTTTTTTAACTTAAAACATACCTAGGCTACGTTCGGGAAGATGGTTTGTGGCTATTTTAGCCACAAAAGACAAAATAGACTATTTTAGCCACAACAAATAAAACATCACATTCAACCCATAATCATTACATTCTTCTTTCACAAAAAAAATCAAAAAAGTCAAAAAGTCAAAAAGCCTTTCCCAAACCAAGTTTTTTAGCCCAGGCTAAAATAGCCAAAAAAATTAAAAAGTCAAAAAATCAACCCACTCCCCAAACGAAACCCTAATATATTATACTAAACCATAATAAAAGAGGGTCCCTTTTTTGTGTCTGTTTTGAGGGGCCTAGGCCATGGCCTTGTTAGCTCCTGCCCAGGGCCGGCACTGTTTATGAGTTTGAATCACGCAACCAGAAGTGGGGTATGAAACGCAGGTGAGCACGTACCTTTTCTTCATCTGATTATCATCAAGAAATGAACCGTTGATTAGTCCACAGATCCAGAAACCATCATCCCAGTGCACGTAGAGCAGACACCAGCCCTGCACGAGTAGGGCAACTCCAGTCCTGCATTTTCAGTTGAGTCAAGGATGTATGTATCATTAGGGGCATCAAACTCGTTCTCTTCACCCTCAGGTTCAATCGGTTTCACTTTGTATACACTGCCATGGCAGATACTCTGAAGCAGGAAGGGGACTTCATGCCAAATGAACGTGAAGCACAGCATCGTCATGCTCACCGCAGCATCAACGCCGAAGTTAGATACACAACACCATGGCCAAAGCTTGATGAACAGGCCACTGAAGCTCTCTAACGAGAGAGAGAGAGAGAGAGAGAGAGAGATTGGGTGTCTTGATTGCCTCAGATCAGTTCATGGATTAAAATGAGGTCCAGTGGAATTGCAGCCGTTGATGGTATCACCGAGGGAGTGAATATGGGAGCCGTGAAGGCCCAGACTGAGGTTGCTTCTCTTCCTCTCTGATATGGGTTGCTCCTATATATATATATAAAATCAACAAAAGAGTAGAGTGGGGATTGATTAGCCATTGGTGTCCAAGTGGTGGTCTGTGGATGAGGAGGTGGTGGCTCGGTGCAGAGGTGGTGGTCTAGGTTCAACAGAGAACCTCCATGAAAATGAGTAGAGCTGGTTTGCAGCCATGGACGCTCGCACAGAGCGAGAGAGAGTATGGAGTTATTGAAGCCACCATCCAATGATCATGAAAATCCAGAGAGATTAGTCAGATTGTTAATGTATAATGTATATATTATATATTAATGTATAATATATTAATACATCTAGCTATAGGACAGAGCATAGGATTCTTATTCTGCTTTCGGCTGCTTTCGGCCCCTTTCTCTTTTATATGTTTTCTCTTATAATGATGTTGTATAACAGCTCCTATATATGGAGCCTTTTCTTACAGTTTCGATATATATTGAATAACTGAGCATATTCACTCTTTCAATATCACTCTCTCAACATATTTTACATGGTATCAGAGCACAGGTGTTTTTCCTAGCCTCTTCTTCCGTTGCATCACATTTTTTGCTTGGCAGATTACTGTGTATCTTGTCTGCATCACATTTTCTGTTTGGCAGATTGTGGTACATCTCGTCCTTATCTAAATTACAGATTGGACAACACAGAAGCCTTCGTCTCTTCACTACGAATCCACAGCCACCAGATTCATCATCATCCGACGCCTCACACGCCCTCACGCGCTATATTTGTCGTCGGCGTGTCACCTGCTTCCGCCTTCAACATCCCACGCGCTCCACGCGTCCACCAGTCGCTTGAGCCACCTCTCTCCGCGTCTCACGCGCTACACGCGTCAGCAAGCCGCTCAAGCCGTCCGCGTGAGTCGTCTCTCCCGCACGCGTCACTCGCGCCGCACACGCCTCATGCCGCTTTCATCTTCGGCTCACGCCACCTGCACACGTCTTTTGCCCTCGGCTCCAGCCGGTCCAACTCAAACCGGCTCAGCACCTTTCCTGGGCCGGTTCACCCCTATTTTTGGACTTTTCTGGCCGGTTCAGCCCGGTTCCTCACTAATTTGGACTTTTTGCATTCACTGGTGCCCTCGGACTTTTCAGATTCTACCTCGATAGTACTGCTTTTCTCTCATGGATCGCCCGGACTCCTCTAACCACCCTATTTCCGTTGTTCTTGACGGGACTAACTATGTCTTATGGGCACAAGCTATGTCTGGATTCCTCAAAGGAAAGAAACTTTGGCGCATCATCACTGGGGATGCGTGCAAACCCATCCCAGCAACCACGGAATCCGCTGCCACCACGGAATCTGCTGCCAAATATGTCGACCGTCTGGAGGATTAGGATAGTAAAAACTATCAGATCATCACTTGGTTTCGCAATACTTCTATTACATCTATCAGCCTTCAGTTTGGTCTGTTCCAACTTGACTTTGCTTCCTCTCCAGCCAAGGCCATCTGGGATTTTTTACAAGAACGCTATCAGACTACTAGCCTTGCTCACCAATATCAGCTTCTGAGTCATCTTCACCGTATGCGCCAAGATACAACTCAGACCATTAATGATTTCCTCTCCCAAATGTATTATGTTTGGGATCAGCTCACTCTTTCTGAACCTCCATGGCATTGTACTGAGGATGGTACCTTGTTTACTACTTACCGTGACCAGCAGCGCTTGGTTCAGTTTCTCATGGCTCTCACTCCCCGTTTTGAGCCAGTACGCGCATCTCTCCTTCATCGCACTCCTTTACCCACTCTTGAGCAAGCAATTTCTGAACTACTGTTAGAGGAAACCAGGTTTGGTACTCTCCATCCGCACCCTGTGGACTCTGTTCTTGCTACTCCCCAAATTCGGAGTTCTCCTTCACCACCTTCACCACAGAGGTCAACTATCTGCAACTACTGTCAAAACCACAGTCTTCCGTCGACTCATCTTCTGGTTAATTGTCCAATTTGTCTTTGTTGGTTTTGCAATAAGACTGCTCCTGGTCATCTCCAGCAAGATTGCTTCCGCAATCCCGCCCGTGCCTCTCGCAATGGTCCTTCCACCGGGAATTTTTCCTGTAGCAACTCTCACCGTTCTGGGACTCCGTTTAAACCAATGCCTGCTCAACGCACTGCTACTGCTGCCTCTGAGGATTTACCTTCCTCTGTCCCTATAGATCCTTCCACTCCAGTCTTCTCTCACACAGATGTCGAAGCCATGTTTCAACATTTTTGGTAGAATTCTGGTACTCCTCCATCTACTGCTTTGTCTGTCACCGCAGGTAACACTTCCTGGTACTTTGACTCCGCTTGTTGTAATCATATGACCTTTGACCCTACTATTTTTACTCCTCTCTCTTCTACTCCTCATGTTCCTTTTATCCATACTGCTGATGGGTCTCTTCTGTCTGTAAGTCATGTTGGTTCTGTTTCCACCTCTCACTTATCTTTATCCCATGTATATCTTATGCCTGCTCTTACTTTAAATCTTATCTCCATTAGTCAATTATGTGAGCATGGTCTAACTGTTACCTTTTCCCATACTGGTTGTTTAGTGCAGGACCCTCAGACTGGGCAAACTCTTGGGATAGGCCGTAAGCATGGACGTCTCTACGAACTCATCCATCTTCATGTTCCAGATTCCTCTCAGATCACCGCTCCTACTACTGCTACCACTGCTCCTCCTTTATCTCCTTTTCAGCTTTGGCACTGTTGTTTAGGCCATCTTTCTGTTGGTCGTTTAAAATCTTTAATTTCTAGTGGTCATTTAGGTCCTGTAAGTTCTGATGCTTTAGATTGTGTGTCCTGTCAACTTGCCAAACAACCTGCTTTGTCGTTTAATAAAAGTGACTTTGTTTCTCTTGCACCATTTGATCTCATCCATTCTGATATTTGGGGACCCTCTCCTACTCCCACTATGGGCGGCGTCTGCTATTTTGTTGTTTTTATAGATGATTTTTCCCGTTTTACATGATTGTTTCTTATGAAAAATCGCTCTGAGCTCAAACAACTTTATTACAATTTTGCTGCAATGGTTAAAACACAATTTTCTAAAACTATTAAGCTTTTTCGCCCCGACAATGCCATGGAATATAAAGATTTTGACTTTCTTTCCTTCCTTCAGAGTCATGGTACTCAACCTCATCGTTCCTGTCCCGGTACGTCTCAACAAAATGGACGTGCTGAACGGAAACATCAGCATATTCTCGGCACTACTCGCGCTCTCCTTCTGTCTTCCTCTTGTTCGGAACATTTTTGGGGCAAGGCAGCTCTCACTGCTGCTTACACTATCAATTGTATCCCTACACTTGTCATTCATAATCACACTCCTTATGAGCGTCTGCATGGCACCCGTCCTCCTTACACCAACCTTAGGGTCTTTGGATCTGCCTATTTTGTTCTTCTCCAACCTCATGAACGTACCAAACTTGAACCCCGTTCCCGCCTTTGTTGCTTCTTGGGGTATGGTATTGAACATAAGGGGTATCGTTGTTGGGATCCTCTCTCCTAGCGACTTCGTATCTCTCGTCATGTGGTCTTTTGGGAACACAAAATGTTTTCCTCTCTTTCTCTCTTTCGTTTGTCCGTTCCCTCACCCTCTCTGTTTTTTACTGACCTTTCCACAGATCTGTTTTCTGATGAGCTTACTCCACCACCCCTGCTAGTCTCTCTCGAGTTTTCTGATACACTTACTCCACCGCCCCTGCCAGCCTCTCTCGAGATCGCCTTGCCTACTGGTCTGTCCTATGCACCTGCTCACTCTGATGGTCCTGCTCTTGCTCCCTCGGGATCCTCCCCTCCTGCTATGTCTCTTCCTCTGGCTCCTCCTCCCTCTATTCGACCACGCCGGGTAACCCAACCTTCTACTCGTCTTCGTGACTTTATTGTTGGTTCTACTGCTTTTTCTACTTATGAATCGACCTCCTATCGTGAGGCTCGCTCTAATCCTCTTTGGCAGCATGCTATGACTGATGAATTGCAGGCTTTAGATAAAACTCATACTTGGGACGTTGTTGATCTTCTTCCTGGCAAAACTGCCATTGGCTGCAAATGGGTGTACAAAATCAAGACTTGTTTTGATGGATCTATTGAGCGCTACAAAGCCCACCTTGTTGCCAAAGGCTTCAACCAAGAATATGGTATTGACTATGAGGAGACCTTTGCTCCTGTTGCTCGTCTCACCTCTGTTCGCAGCTTGATTGCTGTTGCTACCACCCGACAATGGGATCTTTATCAATTGGACATGAAAAATGCTTTCCTTAATGGTGTTCTTCTCGAGGAGGTCTACATGCAACCTCCCCCTGGGTCTACTTATCCACCTCATAAAGTCTGCAAACTTCAGCGTGCTTTATATGGTCTAAAACAAGCTCCCCGCGCTTGGTTTGCCAAGTTCAACTCTACTATTCATGAATGTGGTTTCACCTCCAGCTCTTATGATACTGCTCTTTTTATCCGGAAAACAGCTCAAGGGACCACCCTGCTTTTGCTTTATGTGGATGACATGATTATCACCGGTGATGATTTCGATGGTATTATTCGCCTTAAACAGTTTCTTAGCCATCATTTCGAGATGAAAGACCTTGGTCCTCTCAGCTATTTCTTGGGTCTTGAAATCTTTCATGATTCTACGGGTTCTTTTCTCTCTCAGGCTAAGTATACCTCTGATCTTCTCACACGTGCTGGTCTTACGGATTACAAGACAGCCTCTACTCCCCTGGAGCTTCAGAGTCGTCTTACACCTCTTGATGGCACTCTTCTCTCTGATGCTACCCTATATCGTCAGCTGGTTGACAGTCTTGTCTATCTCACTATTACTCATCCTGATATTACCTATGCCGTTCATATTGTCAGCCAGTTTATGTCGGCTCCTCGTACCCCCTCATTATGATGCCTTAGTTCGTATCCTTCGGTATCTCAAAGGCACCCTGTTTCATGGTCTTCATTATTCTGTCCGCTCATCTCACCAGTTTCGTGCTTTCTCCGATGCTGATTGGGTTGGAGATCCTACCGACCGCCGCTCTACTACTGGGTTCTGTTTTTTTCTGGGTGATTCTCTTATTTCTTGGCACAGCAAGAAACAATCTCTTACTGCTCGTTCCAGTATCGAGGCCGAATACCGTGCTCTTGCTGATACTACTCAGGAGCTTCTCTGGCTTCGTTGGCTTCTTGCTGACATGGGTGTTACCCCCTCTGGTGCTACTGACCTCTTTTGTGACAATCACAGTGCTCTTCAAATTGCTCACAATGATGTTTTTCATGATCGCACCAAGCACATTGAGATTGACTGCCATTTTATTCGTCA
The DNA here is from genome assembly GCA_036172215.1 of Camellia granthamiana. Taxonomy (NCBI): domain Eukaryota; kingdom Viridiplantae; phylum Streptophyta; class Magnoliopsida; order Ericales; family Theaceae; genus Camellia; species Camellia granthamiana. Next base: position 102,679,167 of record CM069905.1, read on the forward strand.
ACACGTCACTCGTGGTACTGTCCATCTCCATTCGAGCTCCTCTGTTGATCAACCTGCTGATATCTTCACCAAAGCTCATTCTCCTGGCCGCTTCGTTGAACTTGTCTCCAAACTGCAGTTGGTTGATGTTTGTCCTCCTTGAGTTTGAGGGGGGCTGTTAATGTATAATGTATATATTATATATTAATGTATAATATATTAATACAGCTAGCTATAGGACAGAGCATAGGATTCTTATTCTTCTTTCGGTTGCTTTCGGCCCCTTTCTCTTTTATATGTTTTCTCTCATAATGATGTTGTATAGCAGCTCCTATATATGGAGCCTCTTCTTACAGTTTCGATATATATTGAATAACTAAGCTTATTCACTCTTTCAATATCACTCTCTCAACATATTTTACACAGATTTTGTTCTCCTCCTCATCCCTTCAACGAGAGAGAGCGAATTTGGTGAGATAAAAAGGTTGGCGCCGGTGACGGTGATGCACCAGCGACGGCGAATCACGACGGTAATGGTTGGTGGTACAGGTGAGAAGGTAGCATCACTGGAGTAGCGACGTGATGAGGACAGCCAGCGGCTGGTTTGGACATGCGGTGGTTATGGAGGTGAATGGGTCTGTAGGTGTTGTTTTTGAAGAAATGAGAGAGAGATATGAGAGTTTTGTTTTTTTAAAAACAAACTGTGTTGGTCCTCTCTCAAAACCGTGAGAGAAAGAGAGAGATATCAAGTGTTTTGTGTATCTGTGTGTGATAGGAGAGTGCTATGTGTGTAGATCGGACATGCAAAGAGAAAGATGACAGTGTGTGTTGAAGCTATCAATTTGTATCGCCCCCCTCAAAAAACAAAGCCCTCTTTTTTTTATGCCCTACCAAAAACACTCCATGTTACCACCACCCTTTCTTTTCCTTTTTGCTTTTTAACAATTTGCTCTGTGTCCCTCTCTTTAATAATTGAAAAAAGTTAGGGATCATAAAAAAAATTTCATGAAAATGATTATGAAATATTTATGATTCTTGAATTACCTTGATTAGTGTGTAGTGCTTTATTCTAAGTATAATCTAAAAATCACAAAACTTTCATGATTATTTTTATAAATTTTTTTTTCATAATACCTAACATATTGCTGTAATGCCTTGTCCCTTCTCTTTTTATCACCCACGAGGCCACTCTCATCAACACACCCACCACTTGGCCGAAAGAGATATATTCCTCCCACTCAAAAACCTCTCATCATCATACATCCTCTCCTAAACCCATCTGACCAAATATCTAACTTGTATATAAATATTTATATATATATATATATATTGCATTAAATCTTTTTGTTTTTATATTATTTATATATATTTTTTTGTAATTTGTTTTTTTTTTCCTTTTTTTTTTGTGTGTTTTGTTTTCATTATTTTCTATTTCTAAAATACACACCTCAAAATATGTACACACACATCAAATTACATAAAAACATATAAAATTATAAATGCTACTAATCAGTTAAATTGCATCAATTGAATAAACAGAGAGAAATCAAATCACGAAAATTATACCAAACACAAAAAACGAATACACAGTAGTGATAATACAACATTAAACTTAGGGCTTCAAGATTCAAACTTTCAAATGAAAATAAAATAAATAAAATAAAATAAACTAGTAGGTTCTGCATGACGATTCTCGAAATCATGCAAGGGTGTTCTTCAATCAAGTTTCGTGGATTCATTTCAGAAATTGAAGAGAGAAAATTACTTTATTGATTGACAGAAAATTTGGGAGTGATGAGAGTGGGGACGATGGGAGTAATTGGATTGTCGGAGCAATTCACCGGAGTAACTTCGCCGTCTACGTCTTAAAGGAGAGGATGAGACACTTCTTTCTTCTGGTTGAATAGAAGACCATGAGAAGAAGAGAAACCTAACCCTAACCCTAACCTGTGACATTTACACCAACCCCCCTCAAGTTTATAAAATTACAAAAACAGAGTCATTTTGCTCTAGGTAATTTAAATTGACTTCTCCAGTAGTTGATCTCTCACTTTTAGTTAAGTTAAAGTGACCGAATTAATATAAATAGTATAAAATTATAATAATAAATAAAGAAATATATATATATGTCACGAACACATGCAACCCCTTGCAATGTATTGGCATAATCATACCAAAAATATTTAACTCATTCAACTTCTTATTGATACACCAAAGCAGGCAACTATATAATCACAAAGAGGTAATAACAATTACAAATAAAAAATATTAATAACAATAAAAATTAAAAAAAAAAACTAATTGGAAGTATTATATGAGTTGATAAAATAGGCAGAAAAAATGTAAAACTTTGAAAAGCAGATGGTCAATTGACCAAATAATCATGCTGATAGACATTCAAAAGAATTTTTATCAGGGAACTATTTTGTCAATTTAGTGTTCAGAAATTCAAGACGATTAACAACTTCTACCCATTTGATTGTAATCAAGTATTTGAACGTGGTTAAAAACTTCCTAAAATGTTACAGGAAAAATACTACAAAAGTGAGAACATTAGGCCATTGGAAATTATTTCAACTAGCTGGTCTTTGGTGAATTTGATGAACTCAGTGGGATTCATTAATTGCTAGCTTAGGACAGAGAGGGAGTGCAGGAAAGTGAAAGACATAAAGACGATTAAACACCAAGAAAGTTGGGTACCAAATTAAATCTGCATAACCAAGTACACTAATCATTTTTTGTCCTTGTACTTTTGTCACGAATTGTAATGCCCTCAAAATATGAGATAAACTAACCATGCATAAGATCCATAATATAGTAGAAATGTTATATTTTCATTTATCAAAGTCTACATTTACAAAAGATGTTACATGCATTATACTTTCATAAATGTTTACTCTTGAAACTATAGCATGTAACTTTAATAGGTAACAACAAAAGAAATGCTCCACGGGCTTACATCTTTCCAAGTGATAACTTGGTTACAACAAAAGAGAGAATCAAAAGCTCTTTTACATTTAAAGACCTCTGCTTAAGAAGAAAACATATAAACACAGGAGTAACAAAAATAGAGCTTTCAGCCCCAAAACCTCCAAAGCTATGCCCTTGGAGGTGGCATGTCACCTGTACCTGAAAATGGTTTCCCAAGTAAGGTGAGCCAAAGCCCAGTAGAGATATGCTAAACAATATATGAGAATTAACTGAAATATAAGCATCAGATAAATGTGCAATATTCTTAACCAACACATATTCTTTTCAAGGTCATTCAATATAGATAGCCAATATCTCAATTTATTTCCATTCTACCATTTCGGGTAAATCAATTAACCAAATTTGTTATTATCAAGCAACCAATATGAGATTACAACTCAATGGTTCACAATTCAATACATTTATCAATCCAACACTTTTATTTCATGCCATTTTACGGAAATTTCATCCACGGGAACCGGCACCCATGTATACATAAGATTTTGGGACTTTCACCCTGGACGCTCCGGCCAACTTAATTCTCAATGGAGTCCATCCCCTATCTCCTCCCAAACAATGGAGTACATCTCATTTCTTCTCCCAAACAATATACATATACAATGTATTTAAACGTGTTGTCATTCACAATGACTAACCAAATCACATATTCAATGGTTCAATCAAACCGTCATATTCAATGACATAACTCACATGATTAGTTTCAATTTACCTAATCCTCATGCAATTTCTACAACAATCATGACTATCTTCCACCGATAGCCCAAAACAGATATTTCTAGACAGATAAATAAATCTATCAAAATTTATCCTATTTTCCACAAGTGAGTGATTTATCAAATCCAACTACACATTTCATATATACATCTTCCCAATTTCATATTCCTCATATCAATTTCATTATTCAAACAAAATAATTATTCAATTCAAATTAGGGTAATTTTCCCCCTTACACAAATATTACACCCAAGACCAAATTTCACCAATTATACCCAAGCATTAACATGTTCAAGACCTTTTATACACATATGGTACCAAATATGGAAAACCCCTCTTTCAAATATCAAAGCCCTAACCTTAACTTCACCCAAATCTTCCAAAATCCCACCATTTATACAAAATGACAAATATCTAGGTCAAAACTCATATTAAAGAGTAGAATATCCCTACCACAAGAAGAGAAGATGAGCCAAGCAAGAGATGAACTCCAAAGATGACAAAACCAACTTCTACTCGGATGAACATGGAGATCTTGAAGAGCTCAATCTTTTTATCAAAAGAAAGAGGGTGAGGAAATCACTAGATCTAGGTCAAAATGTAGAGAGAGAGAGAGAGAGTATTTTAGAGAGAGGGACTCTCAACATAGGGTTTGGGTGAAAAGAGATGAAAAAGTTATGTAAAAAGTCACTTTTACGATCTGACATACGCGTAGTCCGCTTGAGCGGAGAGTTTGACGCTCGAGCGTCAAACACAAAAATTTCGTCCCACTCGAGCGCAAGAAAGGCCGCTCGAGCACCAAGACACAACAACAACTACCCACTCCAGCTCAAGGATTCCCACTCGAGCGTAGAATACACTCACCTAGGGAGTTATTTTGTAAAACTTTGAAAAGCAGATGGTCAATTGACCAAATAATCATGCTGATAGACATTCAAAAGAATTTTTATCAGGGAACTACTTTGTCAAATTAGCGTTCAGAAATTCAAGGCGATTAACAACTTTTACCCATTTGATTGTAATCAAGTATTTGAACGTGGTTAAAAACTTCCTAAAATGTTACAGGAAAAACACTACAAAAGTGAGAACATTAGGCCATTGGAAATTATTTCAACCGATTGGTCTTTCGTGAATTTGATGAACTCGGTGGGATTCATTAATTGCTAGCTTAGGACAGAGAGGGAGTGCAGGAAAGTGAAAGAGATAAAGGCCATTAAACACCAAGAAAGTTGGGTACCAAATCAAATCTGCATAACCAAGTACACTAATCATGTTTTTGTCCTCGTACTTTTGTCACGTATATTAATCTTCCTTTATTCACTTATGTAATTACTAGTTGAAATTATCAAGTGTAAACATTGAAAGGCACTTAGACTGACAAAGAGGGATTCATACAAATCAATCAACTAAACAACTCTAAAATCCACAGCGTCAATTCCAATCGTGATACCATAATTATATCATAAATATATTAAAAATATTACATAAATAAAAATTTAGGTATTACAATTACCCCCAGAGAAAAAAATTACCTATCCGTATCAAATTCTTCAACTACAGGGTATAACAATACACAACACACATAATCAGTTAAATTGCATCAATTGAATAAACAGAGAGAAATCAAATCAAATCAAATTACGAAAATTATACCAAACACAAAAAACGAATACACAGTAGTGATAATACACCATTAAACTTAGGGCTTCAAGATTCAAACTTTCAAATGAAAATAAAAAATAAAATAAAATAAAATAAGCTGGTGGGTTCAGCATGACGGTTCTGGAAATCATGCAAGGGTGTTCTTTAATCAAGTTTCGTGGATTCATTTCAGAAATTGAAGAGAGAAAATTACTTTATTGATTGACAGAAAATTTGGGAGTGATGAGAGTGGGGATGATGGGAGTAATTGGACTGCTGGAGCAATTCACCGGAGTAACTTCGTCATCTACGTCTGAGAGGAGAGGATGAGGCACTTCTTTCTTCTGGTTGAATGGAAGACCATGAGAAGAAGAGGAACCTAACCCTAACCCTAACCCTAACCCTAACCTGTGACATTTACATCAACCCCCCCTCAAGTTTATAAAATTACAAAAACAGAGTCATTTTGTTTTAGGTAATTTACACTGACCTCTCCAGCAGTTGATCTCTCGCTTTTAGTTAGGTTAAAGTGACCGAATTAATACAAATAGTATAAAATTATAATAATGAATAAAGAAATATATATATATATATGTCACGAATACATGCAACCCCTTACGAATGTATTGGCATAATCATACCAGAAATATTTAACTCATTCAACTTCTTATTGATACACCAAAGCAGGCAACTATATAATCACAAAGAGGTAACAACAATTACAAATAAAAAATATTAATAAAAATAAAAATTAATAAAAAAAACTAATTGGAAGTATTATATGAGTTGATAAAATGGGCAGAAAAAATGTAAAACTTTGAAAAGCAAACGGTTAATTGACCAAATAATCATGCTGATAGACATTCAAAAGAATTTTTATCAGGGAACTATTTTGTCAATTTAGTGTTCAGAAATTCAAGACGATTAACAACTTCTACCCATTTGATTATAATCAAGTATTTGAACGTGGTTAAAAACTTTCTAAAATGTTACAGGAAAAACACTACAAAAGTGAGAACATTAGGCCATTGGAAATTATTTCAACCGGCTGGTCTTTGGTGAATTTGATGAACTCGATGGGATTCATTAATTACTAGCATAGGACAGAGAGGGAGTGCAAGAAAGTGAAAGAGATAAAAGCCATTAAACACCAAGAAAGTTGGGTACCAAATCAAATCTGCATAACCAAGTACACTAATCATGTTTTTGTCCTCGTACTTTTGTCACGTATATTAATCTTCCTTTATTCACTTATGTAATTACTAGTTGAAATTATCAAGTGTAAACATTGAAAGGCACTTAGACTGACAAAGAGGGATTCATACAAATCAATCAACTAAACAACTCTAAAATCCACAGCGTCAATTCCAACCGTGATACCATAATTACATCATAAATATATTAAAAATATTACATAAATAAAAATTTAGGTATTACAATTACCCCCAGAGAAAAAAATTACCTATCTGTATCAAATTCTTCAACTATAGGGTATAACAATACACAATATACATAATCAATTAAATTGCATCAATTGAATAAACAGAGAGAAATCAAATCAAATCAAATTACATTACAAAAATTATACCAAACACAAAAAACGAATACACAGTAGTGATAATACACCATAAACTTAGGGCTTCAAGATTCAAACTTTCAAATGAAAATAAAAACTAAAATAAAATAAAATAAACTGGTGGGTTCAACATGACGGTTTTGGAAATCATGCAAGGGTGTTCTGCAATCAAGTTTCATGGATTTATTTCAGAAATTGAAGAGAGAAAATTACTTTATTGATTGATAGAAAATTTAGGAGTGATGAGAGTGGGGGTAATGGGAGTAATTGGACTGCCGGAGCAATTCACTGGAGTAACTTCGTCATCTACGTCTGAGAGGAGAGGATGAGGCACTTTTTCTTTTGGTTGAATGGAAGACCATGAGAAGAAGAGGAACCTAACCCTAACCCTAACCCTAACTTGTGACATTTACACCAACCCCCCTCAAGTCAACCAGCTAGTCTTTGGTGAATTTGATGAACTCATTGGGATTCATTAATTGCTAGCTTAGGACAGAGAGAGAGTGCAGGAAAGTGAAAGAGATAAAGACGATTAAACACCAAGAAAGTTGTGTAACGCCTCGAAATAATCCAACATGAATCTAATGCATCAACCCACGTCCACTAAACAATAATAACGATACTCCAATCATTACATCATTAATCACCGAGATTTATACAAAATTCCACATGCGAATTATACATTCAATGATATAGAAATACATGAATCTATAGCATGTAGAGCATCATGTTCCAAAAATAATAAAATGCCCTCATTGGGCTTACAATTTCCAAGGCCTTAGCTCGGTTACACAAAAATGGCCTCTCAGACCCATACATGAATAGCCCTTGGCTAACAATTAAATCATAACAAAAAGAGAGTTTTTACTCTTCACAATATTTCCACGCCCTCAACTTGGCGGGATCACCACGTCCTTTCCTACACCAAAATCCCATAGGGGTGAACATAAAGCCCAGTAGAGAATCCTTAAAAAGTATATACAGTTATACAAGATTTTCCAATATTGAATGGAAATGCCATGCAATGCCAGTTTAATGAAAATCTCTTTTACATGCTTTTCTTGAAAATCACCATTTTCAACAAAAATTGAAATCTTAACAATTCCGAAACTTACAATTTTAATTAATAGGGGCGGTAAATACGACTCAAGTAATCCCTAAAGTGTCTGCAAGTAGGCTCGACAAGCACTACCAAAAACCCCACTTTACCGGTTGCTAACCGGAAGGGAAGTGGTACCTCCTCCGCTCGTGTTTTCGGTCTTTCACCCCGGACACTCAGGCCAACTTATCAAATTCATCTACACCTCCTAACCGGACTTACCAAGGTATTTACCCTATAACATTAAAATAGTTCTCATTCAAAATATTCTTTTCTCAATGTAACGTTTCCAACTCAATTCAAGATGCAAAATAATAATGATAATAACAAATTGAATGAGTGTATGATGCTATAACTAATGCCTTATAACATTTCTCCATTTCCCTCCATCTAATCTTGTTTCACAAATAACCATGTACACAACCAAAGCTATCAACACATAGCAATGTGTTCTCCTTATACATAATTCTTAACAATTTAGTCCCTTCAAACCTATATGTAATGATTTCGAACATCAAATTCCAAGATTTACATTTCTCATAATCCATGGTACACAACAACTTGTCATCTCACAACTATACATGTTCATGCATTTAACAATAGTTTTAAAACAAATTCTCCATTCTCATATATCAATAAGATTGCCATTTTGCAAACCACATCATGAAACCTACTCTCATCCATTCCTTTAACACAAGAAAAGAAAGAAATCCATATGCATTTCCATATTTTCCAAAATCCCCAATTTCTAGGGTTTTTCATCTAAAACCAAACATTTCCCATACCCTTGGTGAAACCCTACCAAAATCACCCTTTTTAAGTTTAATGAAAAGGAAACCCTCTAGAATTAACAAGAGGGTTGTGATTTAAACCCACTCTTAAAAACTCTCTACATTTTAGATCACAAGATAAAAATCAATATAAGAACTTCAAGAAAACTTTTAAATCAACATCAATATAGCAAAACATATATATATAACTCAAGAAATCCCTACCTCAAAGTTTGATGAAGAAAAAGAGGTGAAACCCTAGAAATCAAAGATGCCCAAACTTAATCTCCACTGCACACAATGTAGTTCTTGCTTTGCTTCCCAACTTTGATGAAGAAACTTGGGTCAAAAAGTGTATGGATTTGGAAGAATCAAAGATCTTGTGGTGTTTTTGGTATGAAATGTAGAGAGAAATGAGAGAAATATGTTTTTAGAGAGAGAGAGAGATATATAGGATAAATGAGATGCATTTAGCCCCAAAAAAGGGAAAAACACAAAGTTTCGGGCTGCCCAGAATCCCGCACGTGCGGTGCTCTCTCCCACACATGCGGAGCGTCTTCCCATACGTACGGTGGTCTCCCCCGCACCTTACTCTGCACCATCCCCTCCATGTGCATTTATTTCAGAATGCACCCAGCATCTTCCCTGTTTTCCGCACGTACGACCTAGCCTCCCGCACGTGCGGCCTGTGGCCCCCATACGTGTGGCTTAGACAAACAGCCCAGAAAAATTTTCAACTCAAGTCTCGGCACTCCGGACCTGACCTCGCACTCCCCGAAACAAGTGAAACCCAACATCGGAATAAACAAGAATAAGAATTTATTTAAGAAGAAAACTTTCGGATACCACAACCCAAAGAAAACAGTCTCCAAGTCAAACCCGACACTCTATTAAGGCAAACCCAAAGTTAAATAAAGAAGAGCGAGGCGAATAACACACCCGGTCATCACAACCTCCCCACCATAGGAAATTTCATCCCCGAAATTTAAACAAACTACTTAACAAGGCAAAGACGACAAGTGGTCAAAACTATGCAAAAGTTGTTTCAAATCACAATATCCATTTTCAACCAAGATTTGCCATTCTCGTCATGGCCTCCAAGTGCCTAGTCCCAAGGCCAACATCAACATTTTATGATATCATATAAGTACGATATAGTTCAATCAACAATGATGACCACACATAACCATTTTATATTCAAAACACAACGCTTATAACGACACATGATAGTAATCTTAGTACATTTCCTTCAACACTAGAGGATATTACAAATTACAACAACTCAAGCACTCATAAAAAAATCTGGATACTTGGAGCGAACTTCCGCCTCCCTTTCCCACATTGCTTCTTCAACCCCATGGTGTCTCCACAACACCTTCACTAACGGTATGGTTTTGCCCCGTAGTACCTGCTCCCGGGTATCTAAGATTTGAACCGATCGCTCCTCGTAAGAGGCATCCTCATCTACCTCCAATTCAACCCAATCTAGCACATGAGAAGGGTCGGGTTCGTACTTTCTAAGCATTGACACATGAAACACGTTGTGAACTCCAGAAAGTTGTGGCGGTAAAGCTAACCGGTATGCCACTTCCCTAATTTTCTCCAATACCTCGAAAGGCCCAATGAACCTCGGAGACAACTTACCACTCTACCTGAATCTCATTAAACCCCACCTAGGTGAGATCTTAAGGAACACATGATCACCCACTTCAAAAGACAAAGGTCGTCTCCTCTTATCGGCAGAACTCTTCTGTCGGCTTTAGGCTGTAGCTAACCTCTTCCGAATGAGAGCAACTTTCTCAGTTGTCTCCCTAACAATTTCCGGACCCAACAACGGTGCATCCCCCACCTCGGCCCAACAAACTGGTGATCTACAAGGTCGGCCATACAAGGCCTCAAACGGCACCATCTCGATACTAGCTTGATAACTGTTGTTGTAGGCAAACTCAACCAATGGTACATGCCTCTCCCAAGACCCCTTGAAATCTAGGACACAAGCTCTAAGCATGTCCTCCAAAATCTGAATAGTACGCTCTGACTGCCCATCGGTTTGAGGGTGATAAGCGGTGCTAAAAGTCAACATAGTTCCCAATGTCTCCTGAAGGCTTTGCCACAATCGGGCGGTAAAACGAGGATCCTTATCCGACACGATGGTTACAAGAACTCCGTGGAGTCGAATTATCTCTCTAACATACAACTCTGCCAAGTGCTCAACTGAGTTGCCGATATGCATTGGAATGAAATGCGTAGACTTAGCCAACCTATCAACAATCACCCAAATGGCGTCATTGCCCCGTTGCGTTCTAGGAAGCCCAACTACGAAATCCATGGTAACATGCTCCCATTTCCACTTGGCTATCGATAAGGGTTGTAAAAAACCCACTGGTCTTTGGTATTCGGCCTTCACTTGTTGACAAATAAGGCACTTCGACACGAAGGATGCGACATCCCGCTTCATACCCATCCACCAAAATTGGTGGCCAAGATCATGATACATTTTTGTGCCTCCCGGATGTACCGCAAGGCGTGAGTGATGGAATTTCCGAAGCACTTCCTCTCTACAAGATTTGGGTACAAACAAACGGTCTAGATAACGCACACTTTGATCTGAGTGGATGTCCAAACCCTTTTCTTCCTTCCCATTGGAGATTCTATCACGTATTGACTCTACTTCACGATCTCCTTGTTGTGCCTCTACAACTTTGCTAATTAAGATAGGTTGAGCACTCAAGGTAAACAATGTTGCACCCTTTTCAGACTCACCCAAGTGCAACTCAAACTTGCCGATTTCACCCAACATAGCCCACTCCCGAATGGCCACACTCGCCAAACTACTCACAGATTTCCTACTTAGGGCGTCGGCCACTACATCGGCCTTCCCCGGATGATAGTGTAACTCAAAGTCATAATCCTCCAAAAACTTCGTCCACCTCCGTTGACGTAAATTCAAGTCTTTTTGGGAAAACAAATATTTTAGACTTTTATGATCGGAGAAAACCTCAAACTTCTCGCCATATAAATAATGCCTCCAAATTTTCAAGGCAAACACTACTGCTGCTAACTCTAAATCATGGGTAGGGTAATTCTTTTCATGAGTTTTCAATTGCCGTGAACCGTAAGCTACGACCTTTCCCCCTTGCATCAAAACACAACCAAGCCCATCCCAAGACGCATCACAATAGATAGTATAACCCAAACCTCTTTCTGGGATTATCAACACCGGTGCGGTAGTCAGCCTAGTTTTAAGCTCTTAGAAAGACTTTTCACAAGCCTCACTCCATACAAACTTAACCCCCTTTCTAGTTAATCTAGTCAAAGGCATGGCTAGTCTAGAGAAATCCCTCACAAAATGCCTATAGTACCCCGCCAATCCCAAGAAACTTCGGATCTCAAAAACATTTTTAGGTTGCTCCCAATCTTGTACTGAATCTATCTTTGAAGAATCTACAGTTACTCCCTCTCTTGACACCACATGACCCAAAAACTTCACCTCGGTGAGCCAAAACTCACACTTCTCAAATTTGGCATACAACTGATGCTCCCTAAGCAAGTTAAGCACTACCCTCAAGTGAGCCTCGTGTTCCTCCTCGGAAGTCGAATAAATTAGGATGTCGTCCACAAAGACGACCACAAAATGATCCAAGTGTTCCCTAAAAATTCAATTCATCAAATCCATGAAGGAAGCCGGTACATTAGTCAACCCAAATGGCATCACAAGGAACTCATAGTGGCCATAACGCGTATTAAATGCCATTTTTTGGATGTCCTCCTCCCGGACTCTCAACTGATGGTACCCCGACCTTAAATCTATCTTCGAAAAATAACAGGACCTTTTAAGTTGGTCAAACAAGTCATCTATTCTAGGTAAGGGATATTTGTTCTTGACGGTAACCCGGTTCAACTTACGGTAATCGATACACAACCGCAACGACCCATCCTTCTTCTTCGCAAAGAGAGTCGGCGCTCCCCAAGGCAACGTGCTAGGGTGAATAAAGCCCTTGTCTAAAAGCTCTTGGAGTTGAATCTTCAACTCGTGTAACTCCGTGGGTGCAAATCTATATGGTGCCATGGAAATTGGTGTCGTTCCAGGCACTAAGTCAATGATGAACTCAATCTCCCGGTGGGGTGGCAAACTGGTAAGATCCTCGGGAAATACATCCAGGTATTCACAAACTACCCTTGGCAACTCAACACGAGTCCCATCACTCTCACTATCCAAGAGTGTAGCAAGAAGGCCACTAAGATTGTTTCTACTATGAGGGTCAAAAACTGGCGATAAGACCTTATCAACCCGGTCTCCCAGAAATTAAAAACAATCACCACCCGAAGTGCACACTGTGACCCTCTGGTGAAAATAATCAATCACCGCTCGATACGAAGACAACCAATCCATGCCTAAGATGACATCAAAACTTGACATGTCTAGCAATACGAAAGCAAACGGGAGCCGACGTTTGGCAACCTCTATCTCACAGCCACGACACCCCCGGTCTAAGTCAACTGTTCCTCCAACTGGTGACTTTACTCTAAGCAGAGACGCTAACCGTGCCAAATCTAATCCCAATGCAAATGCGAATGCAATAGATATGAATGAATAAGACGCACCCGTATCTATCAACACATTAGCCAAAGAATTACACACAACAAAAATACCTCTCACAACTGAGGATCCTGGCAACTGCTCTGGCGCGGTAACAACATACACGCGCCCTTGCGGCCTCTGATCAACTTGCTCATCTCTCGGAACATAGGCCTGCTATACTGACCGAGCCGAAGTGGCTCTCTGATTAGCTTGTGAAGCCTGAATTGAATGAGCCTGCTGGTAGATCTGAGTCTGCTTCGACCCTGATGCGCCAGATACGCCTCCCAACTGTGGGCAAGCTCTTTTCATGTGCCCTGACTGACCGCACTAATAGCAAGTAGGTCCCTGCCCCCTACTCTGAGACAGACTCTGGGATCGGTTAGGTGGTGGTGGTGGCAACATCTGCTATCCTCCTCCCTTTTGCGGACATGCAAAGGCCTTATGACCCGGTTGGCCACAATTGAAGTAAGAAAACCCACTCGGTGCACTCTTCCCCGAGCCTGCACTAGGCAAAGGAAAGGTGGATCTAGATTTCTGTGGTTGAGACTGGGATGAAAAAGTATTTCTGTTCTTCTTGTTAGGCCTGTAGTCCCCTTGTGACTGTAGACACCCCATTTTTGACCGTTCTAAAGACTTGGACGTCATCGTTTAAGTGCTCGATGATTGCTCATGTTCGCGCTCGTTTGGAGTCCCCGAGGTTTTTGGCTGTGCACCTTGCCTCTAAGTCTCTGAACTCTCTTGGTTTTGTGCTTGTTTTAAGCCAACTCTTGGTCCCCCCATTTGCCTGGAGGAAGAAACAGTGGTGTAGACCACTTTTCTCCCATGTAGACCAGTTTTCTCACTTGCCAACCACTTTAGGTGGTCGGTTGACTAGGATGGGTGGTCGATCGACCACTTCAAGTGGTCTGCAGCATGCCACCACCTTCTCCTCTCTTGGGAGACCCCCTTTTTGCCCTGTCGACCAGTTTTTTCCCTGTCGACCACCTAAGGTGGTCGGTTGACTAGGTGGGGTGGTCGGTCGACCACTTTGAGTGGTCGGCGGCCATTTTTCACTTTTTGCAGATATTTTTGGTGCCAGCTGTTAGGCACATAATGCATCCTCCCTACACATGTAGGGACGGATTCAACCAAGCTTTGGCTTGCATTTTCTATAAAAGGGGAGGTGTCTCCCCCTTCCAAGGGGTTCAGATTTTTAAAGAGCAAAAACTCTCACTCTCTCTCTAGAACTCTCCCTCTCTCTCCATATTTGTGCCTTAAAGTGTTGTTTCTTCATACTTTTGCACACAAACACCTACTCAAACACCTTCATCTTGTTCCTGAGGTACTTGGGAGCCTTCTTTGAGTGGTTTTGACTTGGTTTTGCTTCAGAAGTTTCTATTTTTGAAGTTGTGCTTCAAGGGTGAGTAATAGCCTCTTTAAAGCTTTATTTTCATTGCTTATTTAGCCACCTTTGCATGCTATTTTAGGCCTTGCTTTCAACTAAAAAAACCTTTGTTTTAAAGTGTTTAAAAAGGTTATTTGAGGCTTTCTTTGAGTTAGGGGTGGTTTACCCCCTTTGGTGCCTTATTTGTTTAGCTTCTTGCTATCTTTTAAAAGCTTTTGGGACCATCTCTTTTTGGCCTTCTTACCACTGAAACTTAGAGAAATTTTAGTAGTGGAAAGGTGGTTTTGAGGTCCCAAATGGGTGGGGGTGGTCCCCCCTCCTTTTCTCTTGTTTGCATGTATTGATGGCCCATCAAAAGAGCATGTGTTTCTACTTCTTAGTGGCTTTGTTTAGGTTCATTTTTGTGACTTTTTAGACCTGCCATAACTCTGTTTTAGGCTGTCTTGGTCACCTCTTGCATGCTTCTTGTACTTGTAGTGTAATCCTACTTGTAACCTTGCAAAGTAGCATGTCTTTGTGCTTTGAATTGGCTCCATTTCAGCATGTTTTTAGCCATTATTTGCCATGTCATAACTCTGATTTGGGTTGGTTTGGTTGCCTCTTGCATGCTTCTTGCACTTGTAGTGCAATTTTGTTCACTAGCCTAGTGTATTTGGTGTTTTAGCCTATTGATCTAGCATGTGTATGCTCTACTCCAGCACATTTTTTGTTATGTTTTAGCATGCTTTAGGTCTGATTTGAGTGGTTTTAGTCGTGCATGCTTGGCTTTGCATAGTTATAGTGTATTTGGCTTTGCTAGCCTTGCACTTTAAGACCTCTAGCATGTCATATTTGAGCTTTTTGCATGGCATAGCATCATTTAGTATGTTATTTCAAACCATATACCTCTGCCATATTCTTGCATTTATCGCCCTTTTGTTGTGTTTGAGGTTTGGGCCTTATGCTTCGCTTGTGAGCCAACTTGCATGCATGTTTGTCTAAGCTTTTGGGCTATCATTTCAGCATGTTTTGGCCTTTGATTTGGCATGTTCTAGGTCTGTCCATAGCTGGTTTGACCATTTGTGCTTGATATTACATGCCTCTTGTGTGATGCTCTTCACTAGCCTTAGTGTTTTTGGCCTTTAACATGTCTTGCATGCATGTCTTGCATGATTTAGCGTCTTTAGCATGTCATTTCAGTGCTGAAATATATGCCATTGCATCCCACTAATTCACTCTTTCAAAATTAAAGGACTCTCACTTTTGGACTTAACCGATTAAGGGACTAATTGGTAATCTAAAATGTGTAAACAAAATGAATCAAGTAAAACATGCCTAAGATAAGCATGTTGTTTGTATTGCATGTGTTTGGATCGGACGTTAATCCAAACACGAGAAATGTAGGACGTTTCATACTCATAGTGATGAAACGTGTCACATTTCTCGGTCGCCGACGCCCTTAATTGTGTATGATAGGGTGGAAACCTTTCGAGTCTTATGTGTGTATTTACTAAGCTTGCACAAGCTTAATTCTTTGGCCACCATACATTGAAAATGTTTGGTTGGCGGCTCGAGAGTCAAGTGTCATACTCCTTTGAGCTTGAGATATGATAAGGAATGTAGAAATGCATACATTTCCTTGCAAATACACTATCTTGCCTCTGTCTGTGCTCTGTTGCAACAACAGGAGGAATTTCAGCCCTCAAGGTGTTCTTGAGATCAGAAAGAAGCAATTTGGAAATCGGTGTAATTTTCAAAGATTCAAAAGAGTGCAAACAGAGGTGTCTTGAGGCAAGGCGGTGGATTTCCGGGAGGATGCAATCGAGCATGCACATCTCCCTCGCCCGCGAGGCCATTTATCGCTTTTGTTAGCTAGTTGTAGTTAATTACTTGTGCTGTAATTAATTTAGCTTAGTGCTTTGTAATATTCTAATTAACTTAGATTAGCTAGTTATTCAATTTGGTTTGTAATAATTAATTAGCTAGAATAGTTAGTTAATTAGTTGGTTTGTAATAGTTAGCTTAATTAGCATAGCTAGTTAGTTTTCATTTTATTCGGACCCTCCGTCGAGAGGGCAAATGTTGTAATAAGTGTGCGTGTGTGTGTGAATGTCTTCCAACCCCACGTCTTTCTCCCTTTTACTTATCAACTTTTGATGGTTAGTTTAGGGCATATTTCAATTAGCATACCTTATGCTTTGTATGCGTGCATTATTCATTTGTCTTGCATGCACCGGGCTCGGCGCATCATTCAAAATGCATTGTATTTCAATACCTATTTGAATGCATGTATCAAAGTGTTGCCTTCATATGTCATCTTAGATAGCCGAGCCTACTTAGTTGCATTTTGCATGTGTTGCATTAGGCATTGTTGACATAGCTAGGATCATGCATTGGTTACTAACTAGCTTCTGTTTTAGCTCGGAGTACACTGTAAGTATTTATGCTTTAGCATCCTTGCATGTGTGTAAGTGACTGCCATGATAGCATGCTTGCCATGAGGCTATGTGCTTAAGTGATTAACTGCATGAATGCCTGTGGATAAAGGCTTCATTGCTTGAATTGAAACAATTCATCAAAACGTGCATTGTAAGCCCACTTTGTGGAGTGGCAAAATCACGTTGTTTTAAAGCCCACTTGAGGGTGGCAAATCTACACTTTAGCCTACTTGAGGGTAGCAACTTCAAACCATTTTCGAAAAACAAACATGAGATGTTTTGTTCCAAATTGAGTGATTTAGTCTATACTTGTATGCGGTGCGCATCACGTAGTAAGGTTAGCTAATAATGGAATAAGAACACATGTGTTTATAAAAACAACATATCATGTTAGTAGAGGCCGATCTTTGATCAGGCGAGCGGGGGTGCTCATTTTAGGACCTTCCCCTCTTGTACCCAAGTTCCCGAGCCGAGATAACTTTGGTGATGACAGACACGTGGCCTTAGGCACGAGTCAAGGTTTCCTAAATTTCTCAAAATAAAATATTTAGGTGGCAACTCTGAAATCTGATAAAGCAGTCCATGTTTGGCGCTTTTTGATTAAAATCGATTTTCCAAAACGATTTGCCGGATTTGGACTCTTTGGTGATTTATCAGTCTTATATTGCACTTTGTGAGATTAGATTCAGAACCGTGATAGGAGTCCGAACTGTAGTAGCTATGAACCCAAATCCGCGCCCTCTCCAAAAGGGGGGCGCGCGGAGCGAGTTCAGGCAGTCTACAATGACCCTTGGCCCCTAGACTTCGAACTCCGAATCCTCTCCTCCTTGGCCTCCACGGTAACCTCTACATGTGCGGCCGCCTCCACGAGACGGTCATAATTTTGGGCCATGTCATCTTGTGCCTTCTAACTGTTCCAATGCTATGCAGATCCATTGTTACCAATATAAACTGCCACGTGTTTGTTAATGGTTAGAGATCTGCATTAATTCCCCAAATTACCCTTTACGAGCCACGTGTTAAGCTGCAATTGTCTTATACAAAATATGTAACTAACAATACCCCGCACTAATATAGCCAATATGATAGAGAGTAAAACTCCAAACATGTATAATCAAAGAAACATTTAGAAGTTGTTTGGGTTGTTTGGGATGAACTATATAAGTGCACTTTTTGACTTTTTGGGTAAAAAAGTAGAGGAAAAAAATATGGTTGTTTAGGATAACTTTTTGACTTTCTATGAAAAAATATGTATTAAAATATTATATAAAATATCAAAATTACTTTCTTACCCCTCTGAGTATTGAGCTGCAATCTGTGCATGTCAATACGGTTGTGTAATTGATGGTGTACGGGTTTTGTTGTTTTTTTTTTTTAATTTATTTTTTCTTTTGCACCTGTGGCAGTACATTGATGGTGCACTGGTTTTATTGTTGGAAAATGGTTGACACCACTAATTAGTGGTAGCACTAATGATGTGGCAGTGGGCCCCACCCACTGCCACAGCATTGCTGTGCCTTGTTTGTTTGTTTGTTTTTTTTGTTTTTTTTTTTTTAAGTATATGCCAACTCACTAGTAGTACTTTAGAGCACCACTTTTAGTGGTATATATCATTGCCCTTTATTGTTTGGGTACATTGATTTGAACAAGCACATGTGGCAGCATGCTAGTGGTGCATCTCTCCGAGGAATGGACAAAAAGAAAGACAATTTTGTCTGTTTATCCTCTGACTATTGCACCTTTTTCCATCCAAACTTTTTGTGAATAGTATTAATTTTTTAACCTTTTTAATAACTTTTTGTATTTTTTAAAAGACCCCAAACAAGCACTTAGTCAAAAATGCAAGTATTTCATTCCTACTGTCATCATCTGATTTTCCAGTTAAATCCACAATCATCATTGTTATGTTAAAATGAAAAAGATTCAAGAGAAAGAAAAAAAAAAATCAACAAAAGGCTTTAAAAAATAATAGAAAAAATAGTTAAAAATAATATTAAATAAATAAATAAATAAGAACCCTCTTTTCACTATCACTCTGCTATTGACCAAGCCATGAATAATGACAAGGGAGGCAGGGGTCTCGGTGATAGTGGAGAAGGAATAGGAATGAATTCTCATTCACCACTATGCAAAAATAAAAAGTACACTAAAATTGAAAGTCTAGTAAGAAAATGTAATAGGTAAGGAATTAACAAACTCATGAACAGCCAATAGTATTTTTAAAATTTATTTTTAATTGTAAACAATTTAAAATTTTACTAAGAAGAATTAAAGTTATCAGAAGGTTCTGGATGAAAACGACATTTTGGCTTAATATATAATGTAAATAGATTGATTAATGTTATACTTTCACTTCCAGTCTCCCTTACCTAACCTCTAAAGAGTAAATGCATCTTTCCTATTATATCTCTCTGACGTATTCTTTTTTCAAACCTTTAGCCAACTTCTCTCATCAATTTCTAAAATGAAAGATTAAATGCATCTTCCTATTTTATCTCTCTAACCTAATCTTCTTTCAAAGAAACTTTACATCTAAATCGCTGCAATACTTTAGTTGCATAAAGTAATTTATAAGACTTCACATTCTTTTTGAGAAATTATATTTCAATGAAACAATACATAAATAATTTCATTTTATTGGTGGTGCAAGTCCCTTGTGTATATAAAAATAATATTTGTTTGAAAGGATTCAAACATGGGATATGATTAATAATCCGTTGTTTGATTCAAAATTTTTGCACCGGATTATGAATCCCAAATCTGCCATAGGGGTGGGACATAATCCATAGGATAACTCATCTCATGGAATTAGGTAGTGAAATTATATTTTTAACCGCCTACTGGCCCTGTTTGGTAGAGCTGTGGGAAAGTGCTTATAGCTTATGCCTAAACAGCTTATAGCTGATAATTATGAACATAAGCTGATTTCTGACTTATAAATTAAGCATCTTCTGCCCTACTTAAAGAATAAGCTGATTTCTGACTTCCAAAAAGCTATAAGCTATAAGTTATAAGTTAAACCAAATACATCAAAATAGTTTAAATTAAGCTAAAAGCTGAAATAAACAGTTTTTAAGTTGCACCAAACAGGCAGACTATTTAATATATTTTTAAAAATAAAATTTTGTTTATTAAATTATTTATATTTTATTAAATTATTTATACTTAATAAATTTATTTAGTAAATAATTGAAAAGGACAAAATAGTCTTTTGAACATTTATCTTTCTCCATAACATTCCAAACAAACATAGGACCCAATAGAATAGTCTAATCCAAGCATCTTATCCCATAACTAAACAAACATAAAATATAAATTCAGTCAAACCAAATAATCCGAGGATAATGTATCTAAGGACTAACAGTCCGGTGAATTATAATTCTTCCTTATTCCATCCATTTAAACAAACATGTCCAAAGTGTAAGTTCATTCATATGCTTAGTGCATGTTACACCAGAAACTATTGTCATCTATGCAGTTATTTTTTAATTGTCCCATCTATTTGTGATTTATCAATGCTTTTTCATGTTGAAAACATACATATTTTAAGACAAATCAATATATCTATATATCTATATTATATATTAAAAAATGTACTTTTCATTTGAAAAGCTCTATAAGCATTAAAATATTAATCTAATTTTTTTAAAAAAATTAAATATTAAGAAATACAAACAATATAAAAATATTAGTCCATCTAAATATTTACTTTTGAAATTTAAAAATCTTACTATAGAAAGTCAAAAAATAAATTTATATTTGACATATCATCCCATACTTAAACCATGTATAATTTGAAATTTAAAAATCTTCAAAAGAAAATTTCAAATATAACTTTTATCTTATATAATTTCAAAATTTGAAAAACATTTATTTCCAAATTTACAACAGGTTTATTAATTAAAAATGAAATTCTACACGGCACATGTAAAGAAATTAAAAAATATATATGTATAATGTATATTTTTATGCTATGTGCGTCCAAAAATACACGCAAGAAAGAATCACTAATATAAGTCAATCAATTACTATGGTCTAACTCATTTAAATTTACACAAAACATGAAATCCTAACTGTTGTGTAGAAAATAAAAATAAAAAAGAGGAGAGAGATGAGGAGTGAAAAGAGATAATTGAGAAAAAGAAAAGAAAAAAATGGAAAGAGGAAAGAGCTAAAGAAGTATTGAAATTTCTTCAAGCCGGAAATTTATTTCTTGGTCAAGCGAATTTCACCATTAATCTTATATATAGATTGATTTCAACGTTTTAATCAATTATATGTGAGGTATATTTTTAAAAATCAATCTATTTTATTATATAGATTGTTTCCCACAATTTTTTTTTTTTTTTTTTTTTTTTTGTTACAGGAAAATCCTCCTACCCTCCTGCAGGTCCAAGGCAGCGCCCCTTGCAGAGATCACCAAGGTGTCCCTGTTAGCCGTTCCGAGCGAGGAGACTATAACCTGGGAACTTGCCCCGACCTCCCAAGACAAGCTCCGCTTAAGTCAGGACTCGCACAGCGGGGGAGCATTGAACCCACACCAAGTGCTGACTAGACAACTTGAGGTCCAACCTCCTAACCAACAGTGCTTCCGCCCAGGAGATTGGCCCAAGGGGGGGTGGGGAGTTGAACTTGTGACCTTGGGGCTTAAACCCCAAGGCCTTACCACAATGCCACAACCCCTTGGGTTATTTCCCACAATTTACCTTTACTTTTCAAATCATTTTTTAAATCATAATCTGAACACAATATTAAGTAATATTTTGTTTTATTTATGTTGTAATACTAGTCTAATCATATATATATATATATTATTAAAAGTAGTATTTTTCCCATATTTAGGTGGGTACATGATAAAGATTTATTTTTTTATAAGAGAGTCACATCAGCATGTATTTTCTTAATTACATATAGAGTTCTACATAAACTCAAACATAATTTAAATTATACTAACTTTAACTATTTTATATGGACTCTATTTAACAAATATTTATTTTTCATATTTTTTTATCATTTTTTTAAAAAAAAATTTCAAAGGTACTTGTTTTTGGCTTTCCAAAAACACTTTTTAGAAAATTCTACTTTCTTGTTTTCCGTATTTTTTTTGTTTTTACTATTTTTTTTAATATTTTAAGCAATTTTTTAAATTTGTGGATACTCTTAACATAAATACACATAAAAAGTATAATTTTTGTGAAAAAAATCTTTTAAAATTCACTAAATACTAAAAATACAAAAAAAAAATGAGAATTCAATATATTTTTCGTATTTTTATGCATTTATTAATTTTTTAAAATATTTTTTCATAATTTTTTTACTTTTTAGATATATCTAAGTAAGGTGCATCTAAAAAAGTAAAAAAAATGCTTAAAATTTTAAAAATATTCACTAAAAACAAAAACAAAAAACAAAAACTCAATTTTCAAAAAACTTAATTCAAAAAACTTAAACCAAATTGCCCCCCCTTTTTTTTCTTCTTATTTTCTCGGGCATTATTTTATACCCAATACCATTTTATATTATAGATTTGTCGTTTGAATTTTATAGTAATTCTATATATGAAATTATGCTTCTTTTTCTATATTATTTTATATAATCACAACTCACAAGAGGAAAAGCCTGCACAACAATGATACTCTCGAAGAATTTTTAAATTTGGATTTACTGCTTGAGTTACTTTTTCAATTGTTAAACATTAAGTTCTTTTATGTTTTGACATCATATTATAGATGATTAATCACTTCACACACTCATGCACACTTATTACACAATTGCCCTCGCTCGGAGGGTCCGAAATAATAATACAGGCCGAATAATAAATTAACTAACCTAGCTAATTAATTATTACAAAATTCTAATTAATTAACAAATTAATTACAAAAACAAAAAAAAACCTAAATATGAAACTAAAGAGACCGCCGCAGTTCTGCCTCGGAATGCGTGGATGATGCATGCTTGTCTCGCCTTGCTCGGAACCCGGCACCATGCCACTGTTGCCTCTGTTTATACTGCCTTACTCCTCTAAAAATTATGAAAGTTTCCAGGACCCTTCTGAATAACTTCCTGAGTGTTGTGGGATGCCACCGGCCATGATAGAGCATTACCGGCTATGAGAATGTGGCCATCGGCCAAAAATTGAACCACCGGCTGGACTTTGGTAGCCGGTCGGCATTGTAAGTGGCCGGCCGGCCATTCCTTCTTGTAGAACCCTGTTTTGACAGCAGCAGAGGACAGACAGTGCATGGCATGGGAATTTCAAAGCAATGTGTACATGGTCACTCTCCCAATCATGCTATAGACTCAAGGGAGTGTGACCTTTGGTCCTCGAGCCATCAATCACGCATTTCGATGCATGATGGCCAAAGGCACCAAGCTTGCAAATCAATGTAAATGCATGCGACAAAAACAAATGAATGCCTCATGCCTATCATGTTGAGATCAAGGGCATCGGCGACCGAGGGTTGAGACGTGTTTCGTCACTTGGAATACGAACACACCTCACCCCTTTTGCTTGGTTTGACACCCCAAACCAAGCAAAACGTAATGCATGTATGCAACATGGCTCAAACATGCGAAGTAGCTCAAGTATGCCATATGGGACTAAGGTAATGAACATGCCAAATGCAATGTGCCAAACATGCAAGATACAATGCCATGCAAATCTATCATGCAAGCTAGGATATGAAATGCAACTAGCTAAACAATATGCAAATGTGCAAAACATGATGCAATGCAAGCATGATACCAAAGCAATGCAACACCTCAAACATGCGATTATATACAAAGATGGACTTAAACCGAGATGGGAAGGCCTCAGCCCATCCCAAAACAGTGGCCAAAACACCCAAATTAAGGGGCCAAATGGGAGACAAATACACACATAATATTGGTCCATAAGCTAGACCACTATGCACAACATTCAAGCATGAGCAAAATGGAGTAAACATGAGGACATGGCATTACAATAGGCTCTGAAATCACATGAAGAATAATGCCAAATCAAGCAAAACATGCAAGTAAGGCATGCAATAGGGCCTAAAACCTTGAGGCTTAACAAGAAAGTTCAAATCATGATTATGTGAACCAAACCCCAAAGGACTAAAATGACTTAAAACAGTCCTAGGGGACTCCAAAACAAGTCCAAAGCATGCATAGATCATAGTCAAAACATGCCCAAGAAATGGATGCAAAACAAGGGGGGATTTAAGACCACAAAGAGGGCACTCTACTACAACCATCACAACCACTCATGGCATGGACTAAGCAACTGAAAACAGAGTTTCAATGCATCAAAATATGCCCCAAAACCCACTGATATGGCAACCCAAATGCCTAAAACAAAGGCATGCACTATGACCCATTTCAAGGCATAAAAGAACACCTCATCAAGGCATGAAAGGGATGATGAATGCAAGCATACAAGCATGGATTAGGGACTGAAATAGCATGAGGAGTGATTCCAAATCACTAAAACAATCTAACTAAAGCATGCTTATGACTCACACACTCAAGGCTCACAAGCTAAAATGCAAAGAGGCTATACCAAACATGGTAAACATGGTAGACATGATTAAATCAGTACCCAACAGACCTCAAGCATGATGAAATATGACCAAAAGCTTCACAAAGCAAGGCAAAAACATGCAAGCATGATGGTCTAATGGCAAGATGCATTTCTAGGCAAAATAAAGGAATACAAGGCAAGTATATTATGCATGTAAGGGGCCATTAATCCGACCAAAAATAGAGGTATAATATGACCAAATAACACCCAAAAAACTTCTGAAATGGAGCCAAAAACAACTAAGCATGCATGCTACCCTTATGAGCCAAAAATATGAACAAATGAGACACAAAGGGAGAGGGGTGTCCCCTCCCCTAGGCAAGACCTCAAAATCTCTTCTTCACCACTGAAAATCCTCTGGATTTCAGTGGTGAGAAGGCCAATGCATAAAAGTATTCAAAGCTCAACCAAAAAAGGCACAAAAGGGGCCAAACAAGGCCCTAGAGGGGAGGTCGACCCCAAGCACAAAAGAGACCTTAATGAAACATCTTAAGCATAAAAAATCAGAGTTTTTATTAGTTATACACAAAGCTCAAAACAGCATGCAAAGTAGGTTAAAAGCTAGTGCAAGATTGGGGGAATATAAAGCAATAGTCTCACCCTTGAAGAACGCTTGAAGAGCAGCAAATCCAGCCCCCTCTTCTGATCAAAACCAGCTCTAAACTCCAAGAACAAACCCTCAAGACCTCAATAATCCAAGTATGGTGTAACACTAGGTGTCTTAGTGCAATACTAAGAACAAAACACACTTTTGAGCCCTCTAACACACACAAATGAAGAGAGAGAGGGAGATATAGAGAGAGAGTGGTGTATATATGGTATATAACTCTGATTTGCTGAACCTCTTCAAATGAGAGGGAAGGTCTCCTTATATAGAGCAAGATGAAGGCTTGAAGCTTCTAAGGGAAGCTAAACAAAGGGTCAAGGGGGCAAGCTTTTAAGAGAAGCTAAGGCAAAGGGTCTGCGCTTTTTGAGGAAGCTAAGACAAAGGGTCAAGCTTCCTCAAGAAGCTTGAGCAAAGGGTGCAAGCTTCTCCAAGAAGCTTGAGCAAAAAAGGTGCAAAGGGTGCAATTCCTCCATACACGTGTATAGAGGACAAGTCCGTACCCTCCAGCTGGCACAGCTGGCATGCATAATGCCTGAAAAAGGAAAAAAGGGGGCACCGGCCAGGAAAGGAGACCATCGGCCAACTAAATGGCCGACCGGCCAACTAAATGGCCGACCGGCCAAAAGTTTGAGCCGACCGGCCAAACAAATGGTCGGTGGAGAGAAGGAAAGGCCGATGGCCTCATGCCACGGCCAGTGGGTTTAAGGGATGGCTAACAAGCCACCTCCCACCCTTAGAAGCACAAAACACAAGTCCTTGGTCCACGACCAAGCACAAAACAGTCAAGTTGAGAGATCTCAAGGCACAGCGCGCAGCCCAGTCCTTCGGGAACTCAAAAACAAACACAAACAAGGAAGATCATCGGGTGTTCAAACGATGACGTCCAAGTCTTAAGGACAGTCAAAAATGGGGTGTCTACACATATGCATTCTCCCATTCTGATGCACAAGGGTGATGGTGAACTCGCCAAAACACGGCAATGGGAGGACTGGATGACCGGCTTCCAAAAACACCTGCACGTACATCCAAAAAATTACAGATCTTTACCAAATACATAAAATTTGCAATTACACAAATATTAGACAACAATGTTTGGTTATTTTCATAACTTATACCTGCACAAAATGATTTCCATTGACAAATCCAATGGCAACTCTACAACGATCAGCTAGGGTTACTGGCAGTGATCTCAAAGGTAAGAAAGTGAGACATTGTTGCAATGACAAGTGGTACAAGACTACATTATAAAATGATGCAATAAGATGCCCCATATCAAGCATAGTCATCCAACGATCAAAGCCTGGGCTATTTCAAAATATGAAATGATATGTGTCAGCTCCTTAACCCTCTCATGCGACCCGTATAGTACGACGTATTCATCTCTGTGATTATTCAATTCAAGTAGCACATCACGCCTAACTTGCACCCAGTCATTCTCTCCAAGACCAAATAAACCTGCAATAGCTCTAAATCCACAATTCCCATCACCATCTACATCCTTCATCAACTTTATAAATGGTATTAACATAGGCGGGAAGTCAGCAGCATATGCACTTGGTAAACTTGTTCTTGTACAATATGTCTTTGTCTTCACATTCCGCTTCTTTTCATGCACTTTTGAAGTTCTCTTTTTCTTGACTGACTGGAAGCTAATGTGCTCTGGCTATCATGCCCATCGTCAACCAACTCAAATGCACAACGGGTCACGACGACAAGATATATCAATTTTCTTATGTCCCCGACGTGGATTAGGTTTCATATCGGGCTCAATAAAAAAAGTGCTCGCTGGATTTGCAATTTCCCTCAACTTCTTCAACATATCCAATTGCATGGCAATATCAGACTCTTTGAACCGCTTCAAAATCAACTCAAGTTCTGGGATACAAGTCAATTCCAACTTCTGTTCCTTCGGATTATGCACACATATAGTAAGGCGCGTCCAATGTACATGTATGCTACTGAGTGGAATAGGACGGCCTTGTCTCATGTAATCTACAATCTCGTGAGCACAAGGTAAACCATGTGTGCGCCTAAAAACACACCCACATGTTGCAACATCAATTCCAACTGAATTTGCTCTCTTACTCTTTGCCAACACGTACTCTAATGCACAAATAGACACATTACCCCAGAGCTCTCTAAATTGAGAAGGTTTGAATTGATGTTGCACAGTTGTCAAACTCTTCTCAAATGATGCTTTAACTTGAATGTGCTGCAACTCAAGTAGACAATGTATTTTTTCAAATGAAATCTCAAATGTCGTTTGACTGGAACCTAATTGCCTCTTCAATCTAGCATGAGCACTCTCAACCCTGTTTATATGGATGTAAACCAAAATAGTCAAGCATAATAATTAAAAATAACAATATGATTTATAATAAATTAAAAAATATATATATCTTACCGATTGGTTGTAACATTGCCAAAATGCATACACATGTCTGTATGTACCACAATGAATTTTTCTTGATACTGATTCAACCAACTCACAGTAACATACTTGATTGCCTTCGAATAGTTACTGAAATCCTTATGTAATGTTGTAAGGTGATCATTGTATTCCTCTTCAGTCGATGACAATATCAAATAGTTTCATGCAGTGTTAAACTTGTCCCATTTTTCTTTTGTCTCAAACATTTTCTTGCATTTTGTCAATACATTCTTATTAATATGCCAACGACATAACAAATGTCAAGCATTCGGAAAGGTGTTGTCAATGGCATTCATCAAAGCAAGCTCTCTGTCTGTGACAATGACTTCAGGTAAAACACTGTCGTCCATAAGATCACGTAATGTTTGTAACACCCATACATAATTATCAACCCGCTTAGTTTACAAGTATGCGATAGCCACGAAGAATATCATATGAGTTAATGTTACTCCCACAATTTCAAGAAGAGGAAGCTGATATCTATTCGTCTTATATGTGCAATCCATAATCAACACACAAGGGAATGTACGAAGCAAATCCAAACTAACTGGATATACCCAAAACAAGTCTATAATAGTCATAGAGCCTTCCTCACATCGATGACGCTCAATGTACTTATGTTTCGCTAATTCACCCAGCAATTGTTGCATCTGGGATCTACCAGCTTTCTGTAGAACCTTACATCGATGTCGTACACTGTAAACTGTCTTCATTGTGCTCATATTAAGGGCATCCCTCTGTTTGAGTGTAATGAGTATCTCTTTTGGTCTTACTAGGCTCTTTGACATAGCTACTAATAACGACTTTTCATTAGCTAACAATCTCCCCGCATATAAATGTCCTTGGAGATGCTCCACAGCTGGATGATTATGCAGCCCGCAAACTACATTCAATGTCCATTCATTGTTTGTTTTCAACTTGAATACCCTCAAATCAAATGGACATTCGCACTTCTTTGTACCAACTTGTCTCAATAAGTCTTTTGAGCCATCTTTCAACTTTTTACGCAATCTATACTTCCCACTCCGCTCACAAGCAAGATAAATTCTTGGTCTCTTACAACCGCCACCATAGTCTGACGTCCTTATAATAATAATAAAGCCATTTATCCTTCCAATGTCACATACCCAAGTGAGCAATTCATCTTTGTTGTCGAAAACCTATATACAATGTCACACAACTTTCATAAGAACAAACTAAACAAACTAACTAATACAAATTTATGAACTTATAATTTTTATGCTAAAAATTACCTGTTTAGCTGTAAAATGACTAGTACAATCCACCATAATATCCGATCAAACCTCAGGTTCTTCAGTGCATGCCATCTAAAGAGGAGGGAGAAAAAATTTAATTCGGTTCTACAGAGCCAAAGCAAATAAAAAAATTCAGCCCTAAAAAAATGAAAATAACAACAAATTTCGGCACTCTAATTCCGAAAATATTAATTGTATTCGGAACTTCTTACCGAAATAAATTAAAAAAATCGTAATTAAAGTAACGACATATTCATATTATTTCGGTGGTTGATTTCCGAATTAATTTAAAAAATTCGGCACTGCGTTTCCGACTAAAAAATGCAAAATAAATAAATAAATAAATAAAATACTACACGATTTTACCTTTTCATCACTGATTTTGCTGTCACCATTGCTTAAGTTTGAACTTCCATAAGTTTGCAACTCTTCCATATCAAAATCAAGTAAAAATTGTTGAACTAATAATTAAACGAAGTTAATAATCGAGTATAAACTTAAAGATTAAAGCAATATGGGAGATGTTTTGTTTGCAAATAACAGAGAGGAGTACAGAGTGTGTAAGAAGCAAAGTGACAACAAAAGAAAAATTAGGGTTTAATTTTTTTGTTTCAAAAAGTGTAGATGTTTTTATTCCTAAAAGATGTGTATAGAGAATTTATATATATAATATTAGGAGTGTTGATCAATAGCTATTATAGTAATTTTGAATTAGGATATAATTCTCATTAAGTTAATTTTTCATTGGGTGATTCTACTTACACCACTACTTTATCTCTTTACACTCTTCATATGAGTTTTTTTTTCTTCTTCCCAATTTTATCTATGTGTGTAATTACCTTTAAGGACAAAACACTAAAATTAAATATACTTTGTTATCTCCTTACACCCCTTGGTCTTCAATCCCTACTCCTCTTTTTCTTTTCTTAATTTTTCTTTTCTTTTCTTTTCTTTTCTTTTCTTTTACACATCTCTTTTTAAAAAGTAAGAATCATAGTATTTTGATCGTTAGAGAAAGCAATGGATGAAGAAACGGTGGTGAAGAACCATCAAAAAAGTGAAATTGTGAGTTTTTTAATTTATTTGGTTGGTGTGGGAGCCAAATAAATAGAGGTCAATAGTGCCGGATGTAGATATGAGATCAGTTAGGAACATAACTTTTATTCGACATTGATCCTAGTTGATTGAAGAGCCAAATAAAATAATCGGCATTCCAACTAGTAGAATAAAAGCCGAGTAGATGTGCATACAATGGATCAAGGGTGGGCCCGACCCTAAGGCCCAAGAGGAATAATATAAATAGAGGATCATCAGTCAGAAAAAGGTATGTGAGAACAAGTAAGCTTAACTTAGGACATAAGTAACCAAGAGAGTAGATACTAACTTATCCATCGGAGTGCTAATTCCGGCACCCCTGACCGGAGTGTTCATTCTTTTTCAGGTGTCTAGCTGAGGATCACAAGCGCCCTCCGGGACCTGAAGAGTATTTCCGAACCACTTCTCCACAATTGGCGCCGTTTGTAGGAATACTCAAGCACATCCACGGCAGGCGTGACGGAAGATCCTCCAACAGTCCCTAGCGACCTTACGCCACAAGATGAAACCACTCCGAGCAACATGCTTGGGCTAGAGAATATTACCGCAAGAAGGGCCTTGAACTTCAATTCGCCCTCGACATCAGCACATGAGGCAATGCAAGCGATTATGGAGCAAGCAAAGCAAAACGAACAAAGGTTGGAAAACATGATGGCTGAGAACGAGCACCTTAGACAAGATTTGGCCTTGGAAGTGGCACAATCCCAACAAGCTGCGCGCCAAGACCCGGGACAACCTCAAAGAAAGGATGGTCGACAATCTCGAATTCGGAGACATGATAGTAGCAGTGGCTCTGACTCATCATCCCCAGAGTCTACAAAGAAGGGACGAGTTGACATTTCCAGTTCTTCTAGGGGAAGTCCGCGTGCACGAAAAGAGTGAAGAAGAGATGATTCAGATAAAGAGGATCAACATGACCCCTTTGTATGACAGATTGCAAGCGCAGTGCTACCCAAAAAGTTCAAAGCTCCATCGTTCACCCTATATGACGGAAAATCGAATCCTACTGACCACGTCTGTCATTATAAGCAAGCCATGATGTTGCATGCAGACGACGAGGCTCTTATGTGTCGAATATTTTCGAGCAGTTTGGGACCATCGGCCATCAAATGGTATTATAAGTTGGAACCGGCATCGATTAAAAGCTTCCATCAATTACAGAAATCCTTCAGGGCAAGATTCATCACCAACGAAGTCCAGCCGAAGCAAGCCGATTCTCTCTAGGCAATGCAGCTCCAACCAGGGGAAACCTTACGAGCGTACTCGGCGCGCTATTGGGAATGTTTTAATCTTGTGGATGACGCCTGCAACGACTCCATGGCCATCACCGCCTTTAAAATGGGGTTGCATCCTAATAGTGCCCTCCGTAATTCCTTGACTAGAAGACCCCCCAAAACCGTCTGGTCGTTGATAAAGAAAGTCGAGAAATACTACAAAGTAGAAGATGATGCTCTGCAGGTTAAAGCCGGGAGCAAGCCCAACGAGATGGCCCATTCTGAAATTGTTCAGCTGATAAATTTTGTACCATCACGGAGCCCTGAACCATGGAATTGAGCTAAACGAGACAAGAGACGGGATTTGCGCTGATCAAACGACCAATGTTCCCACTGAGCTAGTGAACAACTTCAAGTAGATAGTAGGTGCATAAGGCGCGCGGACAAGAAGTATATGGAGTTGTCAAAGCCGATCGGCGCGGTTATGTCTAAAGTCCAACACCTTCCGTTCTTCAAATGGCCATCCAAAATGGCGGGACCTCCCGACACAAGGAGACGGGATAGACGGTGCGAGTATCACAAAGACCATGGCCATGATACCGAGAGTTGTTATGCATTGAAGGATCACCTTAAGGAATTGGTACAATATGGTCGGCTTAAGCAGTACGTCCGAAAAGACAACTCAACCAAGACAGTAGTTTTACGGCAGGATTCACCTCCACTCGGCGTAATCCATATGATATATAGCCAGCCAACGTCATCCGCAGTACATACAATTCAGTCGCATCCTGACCCCCAAAAGCAAATCACACCAACAAAACGGCCCCACGAAGCTCCGAGTATTATTTTCGACGATTCTGATTTGATCGGCGTAACACTCCCCTACATCTATCCATTGGTCATCGAACTACGCGTAAATCGATTCACCGTTGAACGCGTTCTCATAGACCAGGGAAGTACTTCGCAAGTTATGTATTACAAGACCTTCGCCAAACTTGGCTTCACTGAGTCGGACCTGTCCCCGGCTCATTATCTGTTATTCAGTTTCAACGCTAATCCGAAGTACCCGTTGGGCAAAATCACACTACCAGTTCGTGCGGGCTCCCGATCAGTGGATGTGGAATTCTTGGTTGTCAAGCTTCCTTCGTCATATAATCTCATCATGGGGCGAACTTGGTTGCATACCATGCAGGCCGTGCCAAGCACCTATCATCAACTGCTCCACTTCCCGACAGAATGCGACATTGAGCAAATTTGTGGTTGCCAGAAATCTGCACAAGCATGTTATCTCCTTGCCGCAAAGACACCAAAAGAGTTGGAAGTGAATTCTATTGAGGTGCCGGATCGAGAGAGCCTCGACGACGTTGGGCGGCTCCCAAGTGAAAAGGCCACGGAAGCCTTGGATCGAGTTGAAATTGACAGGAATCCAGACAGGTTCTTCATAGTTAGTGCCTCCCTGAATGAAGCCGACAAGCAACAACTAATTTTCTTCTTGATCGGCAACCTTGATGTATTTGCGTGGACACCATATGAGATGCCGGGTGTGGATCCGTCTGTTTCGCAGCACCGTTTGAACGTTGACCCTAAATGCAAGCCGATTATTCAGAAAAGTCGGTGGTCAGCCACAGAACACATTGCTGCCGTTGTTGAGGAAGTTGACCGGCTACTTGATGCCGGGGCAATCCGGGAAGTTACCTATCCTACATGGCTGTCGAACATTGTGGTTGTCAAAAAGAAAAATGGGACTTGGCGTATTTGTGTGGATTTCACGGACTTAAATAAAGCTGATCCCAAGGATTGTTTTCCTCTCCCCAGAATAGACCAACTCGTAGATGCCACGGCGCATCATCAACGTATGAGCTTCCTCGATGCCTACAGAGGCTACCATCAAATTGCCATGCATCCGGAAAACCAAGACAAAACTGCATTCCTCACTCCAAGAGGGACCTATTGCTATAAGGTAATGCCTTTTGGGCTGAAGAATGCGGGGGCAACTTACCAAAGACTAGTCACTGCCATGTTCAAGGAGTAACTCGGCCGAACTATGGAAGTGTACATCAATGATATGGTGGTTAAATCCAAAGAAGAGACATTCGGCATTCTATGCAAGTATAAAATGAAGCTGAACGCCTCCAAATGTGCATTCGGGATTAGATCTGGCAAATTCCTTGGCTTCATTGTTAACCACCGCGGAATCGAAGCCAACCCGAGGCAAATCACAGCAATCCTTGAACTCGACCCTCCTCGGTTGGTCAAAGAGGTTCAAAAGCTGATGGGGATGGCCGCCGCGCTCAACAAGTTCATCAGCCATTCCACAGATCGCTGCCGACAATTCTTTCATACCCTTCGGCAGGGTATAGCTTTCGAATGGACCTCCGAGTACGAAGCCGCCTTGAACGGTTTGAAGACTTACCTCTGATCAGTTCCACTTTTGACAACTCCTTCAATAGGGATCCGCTCATTCTATGTCTGGCAATTTCTGACCGGGCCGTCAACGCCGTACTGATAAAGGAAGAATTTGGGGAGCAGCGGCCGGTCTATTATGTGAGCAAAGCAATGGTTGACGCCGAAACACATTACCTTTCGTTGGAGAAACTCATCCTGGCTCTCGTCATGGCCGCAAGAAAACTAATGCATTATTTTCAAGGACATTCCATTGGGGTTCTCACGGATTACCCTCTCCAATCAATACTCCGCAGTGCAGAAGCATCAGGGCGCGTTTTAAAATAGGCTCTGGAACTCGGCCAGTATGATATTCAATTTCTGCCCAGAACCTCGATCAAGGGGCAAGTGTTCGCCGACTTTGTGGCTGAATTTACTGGATGCCTCACCGACTATAAGTCTGATCAAATTCAACCTAAGCCGAATTGGAGAATTTATATGGGGGTCATTTGGCAGTTGTATTGTGACGGATCATCCAACCAACGTGGCAGTGGGGCGGGCGTAGTGATCATGGCTCCCGACGAGGCAATAATCGAGCAAGCAGTCAAACTCGGCTTTGAAGCATCAAACAACGAGGCCCGAATATGAAGCACTGCTAACCGGCTTACGGAATGCGCATCTCTTGGGTGCTCGGCGTCTGCTTATCTTTTGTGACTCAAAGTTGGTCATCAATCAGTTGAAGGGGGAATATGTGGCCAAAAACAACCGAATGGCAGCTTACATGAAAATGGCGAGTTCATTGCTGGAAAAATTCGACCACCATGAACTGAACCAAATAACCCGAGATTAGAATACATATGCAGACGCCCTGGCTTGCCTAGCCTCTGCCATCAACTTAGAGATTAAACGGACAATTGAAGTAGGGTTCATCCCTAAACCAAGCATCGGCCTTTCGGAGTTAGTCCAGATCAACGTTATAGAGTCAGGGCCGAGTTGGATGGACCCTATCGCTACATTCCTATCTTCCGAATAGCTCCCGACGAATAAGAAAGAAGCACACAAACTACGAAACAAAGCCCTGCGATGTTACTTGGATCCACAAGGTAAGCTCTACAAGAAATCCCTTTCTGGTCCATACTTAGAATGCGTTCATCCGGATAAAGTCGAGAAACTCTTGACTGAAATACATGAAGGTAGTTGTGGAGCCCATTCTGGCGGACGCTCTTTGGCTCATCGAGCTGTGACACGAGGATATTACTGCCCGACAATGCGAGTAGATGCTGAGTGTTATGTCAAGAAATGTGAACAATGCCAAAAGTTTTCCCCTCTGACCCATTTGCCTGCTGAAGAGTTAAGCTCTATAGCCAGTCCTTGGCCATTCGCCCAATGGGGACTTGACATCGTTGGACCATTACCTCGCACCCCAGGCATCAAGCGATTTTTGATTGTCGCGACAAATTACTTCACAAAATGGGTCAAAGCGGAGGCACTAACACACATTCGAGATATAGATGTGAAGCGTTTTGTATGGAGAAATATCATAACACAATTCGACATTCCAAAAGCACTTATTTCTGACAACGGCACCCAGTTTGATTACGGCGTCTACCGGGAATTGTGCAGCAAGTATGGTATTCGGCCCTACTTCTCCACCCTGGCCTATCCACAGAGCAATGGTCAAGTTGAAGCCTCCAACAAAAGCATTTTGGACGGCATCAAGAAACAGTTGGAGAAAGCCAAAGGAAAGTGGGTTGAAGAGCTCCCCAGTGTGTTGTGGGCTCATCGCACTACACCAAGGCGATTAACTGGAGAAACGCCGTTCGCCTTGTGCTTTAGGACTCAGGCAATTATCCCCCTGGAGATCGGCCTACCCACTCTGAAAATGAAGGTCTTTGAGTTGGGCTGTAACGACATGATGCTAGCTTTGGACCTAACTCTAATTGAAGAATGGCGAGACCGAGCCCTCACGTCTACGGCACGGTATCAGCAGCAGCTCGCTAAATCATACAATCAACTTGTGCATCTGCGACGTTATATACCCAGAGAACTGGTCCTGAAGAAAGTTCTTCCCGCTACTAAGAACCCCGCCGACGGAAAGCTGGGTCCCAACTGGGACGACCCCTATCAAATTGAGTCAATCATCGGCACAAGGGCATATCGACTCAAAGACATGTCTGGGAGAAGTCTGCCACGCCCTTGGAATTCCACCCATCTACGTAAATTCTATCATTAACCCGACATGTGGGACATGATACTTGTTTCAAATGTTCACCGTGTACAAATTTCATTTTTGCAATACAAAGTCTCTTATTTCCTCACTGTGAAATTCAAACTCGTTAAAACAAGACTCTTAAGTCTCCGAATTCAGAGCCCCATCAGTGCACAACATTTTTGGGCCAATTAAGCCTCCGGATTCGGAGCGCCCTTCGTGGATATCCCGATTGGCCAAGATAAGTCTCCGAATTCGGAGCCCCATCAGTGCACAACATTTTTGGGCCGATTCAGCCTCCGGATTCGGAGCGCCCTTCGTGGATATCACGATTGGCCAAGATAAGTCTCCGAATTCGGAGACCCATCAGTGCACGACACTTTTGGGCCAATTAAGCCTCCGGATTCAGAGCACCCTTCGTGGATATCACGATTGGCCAAGATAAATCTCCGAATTCGGAGCCCCATCAGTGCACAACACTTGTGGGCCGATTAAGCCTCCGAATTCGGAGCTTCCTTCGTAGGTATCCCAATTGGCCAAGATAAGTCTTCGAATTTGGAGCCCCATCAGTGCACGACACTTTTGGGCCGATTCAGCCTCCGGATTCGGAGCGCCCTTCGTGGATATCACGATTGGCCAAGATAAGTCACCGAATTCGAAGCCCCAATAGTGCACGACACTTTTGGGCTAAATAAGTCTCCGGATTCAGAGCGCCCTTCATCGATACCATGATTGGCCAAAACAAGTCGAAATCACGATTTGCCGAGACAAGACGCCTCAGCACTCGGTGTTTCTTCCATTCATATTATTATTAACAAGCATAGACGCAATAGACAGAAAATGGAAAATAACATAAACAACTTTCTAGCATTTAAAATGATACGTTTTATTAATTTGATCAAGATTACATAATTTACATTCAAACTTGCGTTAAAAACACTACCATAGAATCATATTTATTCAACGTCACCTTCGTCGTCGCTCTTTTCGACTTCGTAAACCGCAAAAGGAAAATTGTTACTCTGGTATAACGGCGACGCCGAATCAATGCCTGTAGCATGGAGAGCCTCCGCAGCATGGAGGGCCTTGACCCACCCGTGCTTGAATCCCCAATTCTCGCACCGACAAACTTCCTCGGCAAGCTTTTCCCTCGTCTTGTCTATCCCAACTTTTCGGCCGTCGTAGAAGCCTCGTTCATAGGCCATCGCCTTCGCATTCTCTATTGCAAACATACTTGCCGTATCTTGATTGACAATCGCATGACTTATCAGCCATTGCGTCACCCTTTCATCCACAATTGGGTTACCTGGGCCGACCGAATATGTCTCGGCAGCCTTGGCCTTCAGTTCACGCTCAGCTTTCTCCGCGCGAGCTTCTAAGTTCCGAATGCGTTCATCCTTCTGCTCTATCTCCCGCCGCGCAGCACGTAGACACATGTCAATTTCATAGGCGGTATACAGCCCTCTCACCGCTCCATGGATGCCTTCCCGAAACACTTCGAAATCCCGTCGACCGACCATCGACTGCTGGACTTCTGGTGGAAAAATCTGTCGAGCGAACTCGACTGCCACAGTTGGGTCATGCACAATTGAATCCGCCTCCATCATCGGTTTGTTCCCCGCAAAAATCGCAAAACTCAGCAGGCGCGGTGTCGTACCGGATTCTCCCCTTGAGTGTGGTTGAGGAGAGCTGCCCCGTTGTTGTTTCTCCCTTGTAGGTGACCTACTTCGACGACATGGGGACTGGTGTCTTCCCCGCTCTCTCAACGTCCTACTACCTGTGCGCATAGGCTCGCTACTACGATTCATCTCTGCGTCAAGCTCAGCCAATGTCCTCCCCTCTCCTCTGATGTTAAAGAATAGTCTATTTGACATTCACACTTATCTAACCTTCCTCAACAGACTAGTTAAGTCAAGTTTGAACACACTGATGAGACCTACGCGCACGAAGCACTCATCCCATTTATTCCCTACAGGCGCACCACCTCCAAGGCGATCTCATTAATGCCAAACTCCAAAAGCCCAGCGCCGATTGAATCATGTGCCCCAGCCGCTCTGTGGGCCAATATCGTTCGGTGTTAGAGTTCATGCACCTGTTAGGGCAAGGGCAGATTCATGAATCTAATCGGCCATAGGGCAAGCCCTTGCGCCAACCAAGTTAAGTGCCCCAGCCGCTCCATGGACTAATATTATTCAGCGTCAGAGTTCATGCACCTGCTGGGGCAAGGGCAGATTCATGAATCTAATTGGCCATAGGGCAAGCCCTTGCGTCGACCAAGTTGAGTGCCCCAGCCGCTCCATGGGCCAATATCATTAGGCGTCAGAGTTCATGCACCTGCTGGGGCAAGGGCAGATTCATCAATCTATTCGACCATAGGGCAAGCCCTTACGCCAACCAAGTTTAGTGCCCCAGCCACTCCATGGGCCAATATTATTCGGCGTCAGAGTTCATGCACCCACTGGGGCAAGAGCGGATTCAGTAATATAATCGGCTAGACGCCGAATCCTTTAGTCGTTTTACCTGTTAGTCTATCAAATTTTCATGCACCTTTACAAATTATTAACTGCTGATTCTTTTAGTTATTTGGCTAAAGAGCAAAGAGGCAGAGGGTGTTTAACTGATTCGGTTAACCTATCGGATATACTACTTACTCATATAATAAACAGAGAAGCATAAAGAATTATCATTAACAAATTAAAGACAAACAGTATATGGAATAAAATGGAAAGCATAGAAAATTTTCATTAATAAATTAAGCACTAATAGCAGTCATTTTACACATAAAAATTAGCTTACATTTAAAGAATGAAAATCTACTAACAAAAACCTACGAGAGCTGTGCATCTAAGATGCCTACCAAAAACCAAAATATGCCTTAAATCAGCTCTCGAGGAGAGGGCGAAGCCGCATCTTCGCTCGCTTGGCCTCAGAGTCAACTCTCGCTCGTTCCTTTGCCACCTGCGTTGCCTCATAATTGGCTCTTTGAGAGGCTATCATAACCTTGTTCTTTTCATTATCAATTTCGGTTTTCAAGAAGTCGATCTGTTCTATCGCTTCATGTTGACGGTGGCCGACCTCAGCTATCCTGCCTACCGTCTACAAAACAAGGAAATAGAGTTACAACAAACAAATAAAGAGAAAACTATTTATATATATATATATATATATATGTATTAAGATGGGAGGATGCAGATAAGGCAAGTAATGTACCGATAAGGCCGATTGAGCGGCCAAAGCAATTAGCATTAGATCCGGCTCCGTACGGAATGTGGCTCTGTCAATCGGCAGGGATATTGAAGAGGCCATACTTAGGGCCACAGTCGGATCCTTCAACACCGACGTATCAGAGGCAATCGGCATGTTCCTTATCCTTGGTTGAACAGTGAACGGGACAACCAAGTCCGATTCCTTAATACGTGGCCGTTTGTCGCTTTGGTCCTCGTCCTGCGCGGCTTCTTGCTCGGCGGGGCGCTTTTCCCCCCTTTGCTCAGCCTCATATGTCCGTTCCACCTGCTCCATCTCAGTGGTTTCGGTCTGAGCCGTTTCTTTCGCAATAACAGGTGGAGAAGACTTAACGACCGTGGCGGGTGGAGTTTCCGATCGGACGGCCTCGGCTCTCCTCCTAGCAGCCATCCTTTTGGCGTTCTTCCTCCGGGCAAGTTGCGTGAGCGATTCCCTAGCCATGTCCTCAGGATAAACGCCGGGGAGGTCTCCCAAGTTTATAAAAATATCTTCGAATAAAACGTCCCCTCGACCTAATGTGGATGGAGGGTCGAACGAATTGAGTCCGGCTTCCTCAAAGGCTGAATTAAGAGCTTCGTCTACCTCGGCTACCAACTGGTTCAGGTCCTCGGCGACCAGTTTGGCTGCTTGTTCTTCCATGTGTTCCGAATCGGAGGCTTCTAAACCAATCTGTCTTAAGTTTTTGAAGCTGGGGAAGATAAGGGCTGTAAGATGATCGTCGCCTCTCGGGATTGGAATGTTGTTTGCCGCCGAAAATGTCGCATAAGTCGGCTCGTACTGCAAGAGAATATGGGCCGCCCTCTCTTATTTTTGAAGGTTTAGACGGCCGACGAACTGTAGTGCGATTTTAATTTCTGCAAGTACAGCGTCGTCAACTGAAACCAACACTCTCTTCAAGTCGTTGCCTGCATAAACAAAATGATAAGTAGATGGATGGAGAGTCGAATACAGATATGGTAATAAAAGAAACAAAAATGAGCTATACGGCCACCTGGTTCGCCTTTTCGCCTTGGCACGGAATCTAGGCGATCTTCACCCTCGCCGAATTCCCAGTTGCCTCGGACAACGACCATCACGTCATCAACACGCTTGCCAGAGCTGGCAAGCATAGTCA
The DNA here is from genome assembly GCA_036172215.1 of Camellia granthamiana. Taxonomy (NCBI): domain Eukaryota; kingdom Viridiplantae; phylum Streptophyta; class Magnoliopsida; order Ericales; family Theaceae; genus Camellia; species Camellia granthamiana. Next base: position 102,719,435 of record CM069905.1, read on the forward strand.
CTAAGTGATGATCAGTATCCTTGGCCCTAAGAAAGTAGCGTCCCAGCCGGCCAGTAGACTTGGCTAGGGCATAACAATGCCGAATGACAGGTATACCTAGGTTAATCCTAAGATGCCTATTCAACTCTATAATCCCCATTATGATGCGGAAAAAATTCACGTTAGGTTGGGAAGGGATTAGACCCCAGTGTCGATGGATGGCCCTTAAGAATAGGTGAAGGGGAAAACGGAGTCCGCCCTCAGCAATTGACAGGAGAGGAAAGATGATTGTGCTCTCATCAGTCCTCTTCATATCAGTGGTGTTGTCTACCAAAAGTGACAGATGGACATCATCGGGAATAGAAAAATGGCGTCGGAAGCCAGAGATTCGATCCGCTGAAAGGAGCTCCTTCAAATGTTTTGCCATCCTAGCCAGCCTAAGGATTATGAAAAACTAAAAGCAAACAAGGAAACGGGATTGGAAGTGAAGGAGAAGAAAACTTACAGGAGGCAGAGGGGAAAATAAGAAACAAGGAGTTGCAGAAGCCACGAAGTGAAGGAGTTGCACTAGAAGGCGAACCAGAAACTTTTGAGTATTCAAAACATATATTCGAAGAGACAAAATTTTAAATCACATGAAATGGAGGCAGCGTACGAAGAGGCAGGAAATCGCAATGATGACCAAAAAGCGTATGCGTTTTGACACACATTGGGATGAGGATTAATCGCCAAATTTTTGACTTTCCAAGTTCAAAACCAAACACGCCGACTAACTGGTGCTAGTGGGGTGTTTGGGGGGCAATTGTGGGAGCCGAATAAATAGAGGTCAATAGTGCCGGATGTAGATATGAGATCAGTTAGGAACATAACTTTTATTCGGCATTGATCCTAGTTGATTGAAGAGCCGAATAAAATAATTGGCATTTCAACTAGTAGAATAAAAGCTGAGTAGATGTGCATACAATGGATCGAGGGTGGGCCCGACCCTAAGGCCCAAGGGGAATAATATAAATAGAGGATCATCGGTCATAAAAAGGTATGTGAGAACAAGTAAGTTTAACTTAGGACATAAGTAACCAAGAGAGTAGATACTGACTTATCCGTCTGAGTGCTAATTCTGGCACCCCTGACCGGAGTGTTCATTCTTTTTCAAGTGTCTAGCTGAGGATCACAAGCGCCCTCCGGAACCCGAAGAGTATTTCCGAACCACTTCTCCACAGTAGGTTTTTGTTTCGTTTTTCTGGATTGGTGTTCGAATTTCGTTCAGTGGTTCAAAATCGAACAAAATAAAATAGTCTGGCATCACATTGCCGAACAAAAAATATAAGTCTGGTAACCAACTACCGAATAAAAGATACATTTCCGGTAATCCCAAACCGAATTTTTTTAATTTGTTCGGCTTCTCACTACCATATTATTTTCAGTTTCATTTTTTTATATTTTTTTATTTTTTTGCTTGGAAGGATTATATTTATACTCATTGCAACAACGCAAGTACTACAATATTAGTGGACTCTAGTCATGAATTTATTACAGACGAGATTTGTTAAAAAAAATTATGAATATGATTTTTTCTTATTTTTAATTTGTATTGAGTTTTATTAATAATTTGACGTATAAATGTATTTATTATCTTTAGATTTTTAGTAGTTGTGAAGTATTAATTAAATGGGCTTCTGATGTTGGGAAAAAGACTGGATTTGTCATTGTTATAAAGATATCAGATGCGAGAAGTAATGGCAGAAAATTAAGACTTACACTTACTTGTGAAAAAACGTGATTATTATAGAGACAACAGGAAGATCAATTGGGAAAGATTGAGATTGACATGTTCTAAAAAGTGTGGATGTCTATTTCTATTAAGGGGAAAAAATTACCTACAAATTACCAAAATGAATTGTGATAACATGTTTAATTGATAGATGCAAACAATGATAGATTTTATGGATACTTTACGGATATTCGTACACTTGATGTTTTTATAAATAATTTTATGGATACTTTTTATGTATGATTTTATAGATACATGTTTGATTTATGAAATTTTTTTTATGGATGCTTCAAGGAAAAAGTAAAACTTTCAATATACAGCAACGAGAGCATAGACAACTCTATTGTAGTTTGGCAACATGACACTAGAGTAATCTCATTTGTATAACAATATATCACTGAACAGACACTTCACAAGTGGCCCAAATGAATTTCTTGTTATCATCTAATTGGATAGCAACATGATGTTGGGAAAAAAAATATTATCCGGTAACATGGCACTGGAGTAATTCAAATTAATTAGCGTTGTATTACCGAACAGGCCCACCACAAATTAAAAAATCATTTTGTGAAAGAAAGTGGTTCTGTAAATGTATAGCAACAAAATGCTGAAAAAATTTTATTTTTCCCGCAGCAAAACACCGGAATAATGTAAATTATTTAGCATTGTGTTACCAAAATTAGTGGTGTAAAGAGATGGAATAGTTAATTTAGGATTAGTTTTGGTAATATATTGGAGGTGTAATTAGAATTACATTTTTTTTTAGGAGGTGTAATGAGATGGAGGGTGTAAAGAGGTTAAATAGTGGTATAAATAGAATTACCATTTTTCATTAAGTGTGTTCCCTGAGTTTATCAAATGGGTGGAAATAGAATTCCCATGAACATAGTGTTTCAGTGCCTAAACCTCTGGCCAAACAAAATTAAAATTTAAACTTTTGGCTGAGTGCCTTTTTTTATCTTTATGCTACATAATCATTTGCTAGCAAAGAACAAAAAAAATTCATGTGAGGGAGGAAGGGTCTGGCTAAGGTGCTACCTTCCTTTTTAAGGTTTAGAAAGTAGGGTTTGATGTACGAAGGAACAACTTCTGTGATTGATAGAAGGTAACACGTACACTTCGCTCATATGCTAATAAAGAAGTTACATAATATTATTATTGTTATTAGCATTAGCCCTTAAAACTCGGCATCATAAGCCACTACATAATAAAAGAGCATTTATGTTATCCCTAGTTCAACCTAGCCCATCATTTGACTTTAAAAAACTTTCAAATTCTAAATCCATTCACCTAATTCAGATAAATGGACTATTTTTTATTTTTTATTTTCGTCTCGGAGGACATACAAATGAATTTGACATTTAATGAATAATTATTGTATGAATTTGGGACATTGGCCATTGCAATTAGCAAATGTTTGAATTTAGATCTTCTAACAAATGTTTTTTAGTACAAACCATAGAAAGACGTTCTTATTTTATTGTTTAATTAAATAATGTACAATTTTATAAATGGGTGAGGGGAAGGTGGGTCAAAACACCTCATCTCAAGTCCATCTTGAAAACAAAGACTCAAAATCTCAGCCCAACCGGTTTTATGAGCCAAAATTTTTCTATATCCTAAAAATATCAGAATGGCAGGCCACCGAGCTAGTAGCCACCCTCTTTAACAGCGAGAGAGTTTTCAGCCACTACTAAATCCTAAAATAGATATATATTTATGTTAAAAGGATGTGTGCAAAACTTGATCACAGAAGTCTTGATAGCTGTCCACATTTATGTATTGTAATATATCAGTTGAAGACTACTATGAAACCATAAAAAACAATCAAAACAATTCCCACAGAGAACAACTAGAAAACACTAGATACACTTGACAGAACTTTATTTATTCAAAGAGATTAAAGCTTTTGTCTTCTTTTGTTCATGTTTGTGCTTCATTTCCTCTCAAGGTTCTAACAACATTCACAGGAGAACACAAATTCTACCATATCACTTCATAAACTGCTTCCAAAAACATTCAAAACATTTTGATAGACATCAGAAGCATATACCTCTAGCCCTTCAGCCGCAGCAGGAACCACAAGCAGGAAGAGAACCTGTGAGTTTAGCAAAAGAAATTAGTTTTTTACATAGGTAAAAGAGAAAACATTATAAATACAACCAAAAAGGAAAAACAAAGACTCACGATGATCAATTCCGCGAACGTTGTCTAATCCACAAGATGGACCACGTGAACCACCACCATATGGGCCGCCGCTTCCAGGACCACCTGGACCTCCACCATCCCATTTCTTCCCAGAGGCTGAGCCTTTTTTATAAGCATCTGATTTTTCCATCTGAAAGCATTGAAGGTTCGGAGAAGATGAGTATCTGACATCTGAGCTAGGGAGGAAAAGAAGTATTGAAATCAACTTACCGAAAACATTGTTGCAAAGAACACACCAATGAAGTTAACAATGGCCCAGAAGAAATCAGTGATTGTTCTCAACCTCCGTATGGATCGCTTGGATTTCACAACACCTGAGGGCATATATAAAATCATAAATACAGTTTGCGGAAAAAAATTCCAACTGAAGAATAAATTTAGTGAACAAAAAGGGCAGTCCCAATGGACGAGAGTACCAGGTTATAGG